>JAJOOO010015545.1:0-32651 GCA_029582685.1 Solanum piurae | reverse complement strand
GTGTGTGTGTGTGTATTGAAAGAAAGCAAAAGTAAATACAAAGCCCTTACCTCTGCCTTTTGGGGTAATCACATGTACAAGGTCGTCAATGGTTATATTGTTCCGTCCTTTCTTCTTTATATACTCCCTAATGAAAGTGTTGATAGAGAACGAATGTGACGAAGGTTACATGTCAAAATGAAAATTTTGTTGCTATATGTACACAATAACGAACAGCAAACAAAGATCATAGAAGATGAACAAATAAGGTCATAACTTGGAAAATTTATTTTTAAGTACCCTCAAGACACAGAAACAAGTGTGTATTAATAGCTGAAAGATTGAGACAAATAGTTGTCACCCTCGCCACTTAAACAAAACTTGTTCTCCAAGATAGCCCCGCCAAACCTTCTTATAATTAGGACAATAAAAAAACAAAGAGAACTTGTAACACAAGGATAGCTAGAACGAGAGTTCTTGGTTCTTATGACATTTTGCTTCCCCTGTATTATTAAATACCCACCCCCCTCCCCTTTCTCTTACATCATCTAACTAAATAACCTTTCACTACTGAACTGATCTACCTTCCCCCTCATATACAACTCAAGTTCAGCCACAGCAAAGTGCCCCTAAGTTGGTTGTAATCACCAAATCAAAATTGATAGCTAACATAATTTTCAAATTTAAAAGACAAAATAGAGTATTAATAAACAATTAGGATTTGGCCACAAAATACCACATAATTTAACAAAAGCATATTGTCAAAATACACAAGTTCACCATCGACGCCAGCTTAAAGTAGTTAATTTGGGGAAGAAGTAACACTTTTTCCCTTTCTTCAAATAGAATAAAATCTCTGTTACTAATCGAACAAGTCAAGCATTTCCACTATCCTTATTTTGTATGTTTTCTACCTCCTCTTTATTTCCCCACCCTATCCCACAATTCCGCCCCTCCCCAACCATATCCCACAACTATTCCTCCAACCCTCCCCATCCTACTTTGACAAATTGCCTTTACCAATTCTGTGGTTCTTTTTTTTTCAGCAGACCTTCAACCCTCAATTGTACCTTTGACTACCTTCTAGCCATTCCCTTCAGACTCCCTTACCCCTTCTTCTCCTCCTCCATACATCCTCTTTTGTGATGCTTCATATCCTCACTTCCCTTCCTTGCTTTAGGCCCCTCATACCCCTTCCATCTCTTTCCCTTCCTTTTCTGATAAAGTTCTTTTAGTTTTGTTTTTCAAGGTAGTCCATCTCTATCCTTTCTACTCATCTTCTAGTTGCCCTCTCGAACTCTTACCTTCAACCCCTTCTTTTTTTAACTCCTCCCTAGGAGCTCCCATCCATTTCGCTCCCTAAGGTGACTCGAACCCACAACATCAGGGTTGGAGGTGGAGGGTGCTTAATATCCGAGCAACCTCCTCTTGTCAAAAAAAAAAACTGGAGGATGGTCACTTCTTGAACTCGTCTTTCCAATTTTATTTTTTTGGGGAAATTGAATATCTTTCCAATTTAACTACCTTTTAATATGCGTGTCTGGTTGAATGAAAAAAACATCTTGTGACATCTTTTGTCGGGGTTCTGGAACTACAAAACAAAAGTTTATTACTTCTAAAATAATTCAGGGTAGCCATATAATTAGAGAGGTTTGATAATTGGATTTTAGAATTAGGACAATAGAGTTCCTTATCAAAAAAAAGAATTAGGACAATAGAGTTTCTTCCTCTCCTTTTCACTAGTTGGGGTGTCAACACTGATTTAAGTAGAATTAGGGTCAAAAGTAGGGGAAAAGGTTCTTTTGCACCCAAGAGCACGGACTAGGTTGAGAATCATGAGATCTCATGTTCAATTTTCTCATGGTCCAATTTCCAGCAGAGACAAACACAAGGTGATCTTTTTCTTTTGAGAATGAAAACACTAAGTGATTTCTTCTCATCTGTCTAGCCATGGAGAGAGGTAGCAGGTACTCCATAGAAATAGTTGAGGTACATGCAAGCTAGAACAGACCACGGTTATAAGAAAAAAGGTTCTTTTTTCCTTCTTTTTTTCTGGTTTGGGGAGGGGGGATGCTGTGCAGAGGGTTGGTGTGTCTAAGACAGATAATTCTTTCTTGTTTGGGAAGGAATAGACACTAATATCAGTGTGTCTAAAGGAGGAAAGCAATCAATTATTAGAGTAAAGCAGCAGTTGGAACTTGGAACACCATACTTGTTAGTGGTTTCATTGTTCAAGTAGTATGAAAGACTTAAATAACCTGCCTTTCTTGCAGCGCACCATTTGGGATCTAAGGGGTGGGGATGGTCTGGGATGAGGGAAGGGGAATGAAAAGGCCTGATGAGAATTGAACCACATGCACCTCTAGAATGCAAAGCACGGATGTAGTACACACAATTGCATTTCACTTGCCATAAAAATCAACAGAACAAGGCTGTCAAATAAGCATTAAGTATTCACTTGCCAACAAAACAAGAAAAGTGATAGAATTCCCATCTGGGGTTCACTGTAGCAAAAGGCCAAGGCGCTAATTGCTGAGAAACAGATCAAAACACATGTATGAAGAAGTAGCTAACTCATTTGGAGAACGCTTAACAACAATTCATCCTTCCAAGTGTTTGGCACAAGGTCACAGAGAGATACATTACCTACAAAGAGCTTTCATTTCATCCTTCCACCCAGACTCAACAAGCCTTTCCCTCAAAAGCTCCATTAACCTTTCCTTTTCCCCACTTTCGATCAACTAAAGAAGCAATTCATCAAACATAAAAAAAAAAAAACACACAACTAATCAAAAACAACATTCTGAAAAGGGACTAAAAATTGACCTTAATATTGATAATTTCTTTAAGTGTAGGCTCATTTTCTTGTTCATCTCGTGTATCAGGTGTTGGTGGACGATTCACCGAATGCCTCCTAGTCATTACAATTCACAACACCAAAAGTATTAAACGAAAACTATGATTTTTTTAACAGATAAATAGGGATTCAGAGTTAAAGAGAAGGAAAAATTACATATTTTTTGTTCAGCTAAGATTGAACCTTCGCGCCTGTATCTTCCAGCCCTACCGCCAATTACGCTGCGTCTAGAAACTTCCAAGTTCTTTTTATCTCCCCCTTTCTAAATAAAAAAGCGATGAATAAACCTACGAGTAGACAGAAAAGATGTACGAACACTGTTCCTTTTTCCCTTTTGATAAGGATTTTTTTTTCTTTCACCGCCTTTTATTGGGTCCCAAAATTAAAATATTTGACACTGTTTGTGGTATATATACTTCTTTTTTAGTATTATTAACTATCAAACCAAATCGCAATTCAAATCAAATCGATTAAAAAAATTGATATTTGGTTAAGTTTGATTTTACATTTTAAAAAATCGATACTATTTGGTTTGGATTTAGTTTTATTAAAAAATAATTACAAAAATAACTAAATCGAACCAATAAATTAGATATATAAATTTTATAATTATTTATATATTATTCATAAATAAAATAATAAATATTTTGTTAAATTTTAAGTAACTTAAGTCTTCAACTTTACCATTTTCTCAAGCCCAACACGAAAATTTTAGCCCATCTATTACAATCATAAGTCCAAGTCCATCAAAATTCATTACTTTAATCTTTACCTACCATACATTTTATAAGATAGTTACACATTCTCTTAATTGAATCACTTTGTTCGTGTAATGATAACTTTAGTATTTTTAATTGTTTAATTGAACCAACAATAACTTTTAAGTGGATTGTTTATGTAGTAGGTGTTTGTGTCTATCAAGATACGTATGTCCTCAAAAATTTATTACTTTCAAACTGAAAAAAACCAGAAAAATTGAACCAAATCGAACCAAACCGTCAATAACCAAACTGACGGTTATATTTTTTCTTTGGTTTGATTTGGTTTTAGAAATTTAAAAAAACGACTAGATTGGTTTGGTTTTAGTTTTAACCAATAATCGATCCAAATCGAACCACGAACACCCCTACTTCTCTATCTATTTTTACTTGTCCATTATCCTATTTTTTAATATAGTGGATAACTATTGTTGGACAGAGTGAGTTTTAAAATATGAAACATTTAACTCAAATTATTTTTAATTTTTAAAGGGAAAAGGGTCAAATATACCCCTAAACTATTCGAAAAGGTCTATATACCCCCGTTTAAAGTTTGGCTCACTCATATCCTCGTCGTCCAACTTTTCGCATAGATATGCCCTTATGGGCGTTAGTTGGTATGCTGGACATATCCAGCTCATTTTACATTTCTTTAAATGCCACATGAAATTGACATGTCATTTTGACTTTACCACATGACATTTATATGAAAATGGAAAGGGATCAATTATGCCCCTAAAATATTCGGACCCATAAACACCTAATCCGACCCATAAATCAACCCCCCCCTTTAAAATAAACTACCCGACTCGTTTTCAACAATTTTGTTTAATTTTTCTTTTTTTGATAAATCCCAAAAAATGAGTAATTGATTAATAAAAAATAGGAAAAATATGAAAAAAATATATATAAAATTAACGCAAAAAATTCACAAATAAATATCTTAACCTTAAATTCAACAATTTTTTTAAATTTTTATTTTTTTCGGTATATCCCAAAAATGAGTAATTGATTAATAAAAAAATATGAAAAAATATAAAATTAACGCCAAAAATTCACAAATAACATAGTAACCTTAAATTCAACAATTTTTTTCCGACAAATCCCAAAAATGAGTAATTTATTAATAAAGAATACGAAAAATATATAAAATTTACGCCAAAAATTCACAAATACATATAGTAACCTTAAATTCAACAATTTCAACAATTTTTTTTATTTTTATTTTTTTGATAAATCCCGAAAATGAGTAATTGATTAATTTATATTTTTTTTCTTTCATATTTTTCCCTTTTTATTAATAAATTACTCATTTTCGGAATTTGTCAAAAAAATAAAAATAATTTTTTTTTGTTGAAATTGTTGAATTTAAGGTTACTATATTTATTTGTGAATTTTTGGCATTAATTTTATATTTTTTTCATACTTTTCATATTTTTTATTAATCAATTACTCATTTTCGGGATTTACCAAAAAAAAAAATTAAAAAAAATTATTTGAAATTGTTGAATTTAAGGTTACTATATTTATTTGTAAATTTTTTGCGTTAATTTTATATTTTTTTTCATATTTTTCCTATTTTTTATTAATCAATTATTAATTTTCGGGATTTACCGAAAAAAATAAAAATTAAATTTTGTCAAAAAAATAAAAATTAAACAAAATTGTTAAATAATCTTAAATGAAAATATCAATACATATATTGAAATTTTATTGGATAAACTGTATTAAATTTTGGATAATATATTGATCAAGTTAAATTTTTAATTAATAAAATTGGATTAATCATGACCTTCAAATTCCAAGGTCCACTAGAATTACTTAGAGACCTGCGCAACAAAAAGAAAAGAGCATGAATGCGGTGGCCTCTGCTTTTTAACTAATCCTACATCATGGTTTGTCAAATTGAAGTCCATTTTAGAGAAACTTTTTCAAAGAACATTCAACACAACAAAAGATTCTCAGCAATCGTCAGTCGAAAGTACTTTTACCAGAAGCAAATCAAAAACGCTTTCAAAACAAACCAAATGACAACAAGCAGTTGAACTGGTGGAGACAAGTTTGGTGGGGAGCACTTTACCTTGACATGAATTTTCCAGGGCAAATCTAAATTAATCTAGACACAAAATGGATACTGGACACCGGGTGAAAAAGAAGATGTTGCTGGGGCTGGGCAGGACAAGAGAACGATGGAATAAAACGAACAGTAACAAACTAACAATACAGTGATCACGGAAAGATGGAATGCTAATGAAGATCAATAATTTACGTCCTATCATCAGACACTAACGCATCCAGATATCCTACACTTATACATGCTTTGTCGCACATAGCAACAAAGTTTTTTTTTTCCCGATTATGAAAATACAAATACTGAACATCTATTCATAACACAGGGAGATGCTAAGAACAACCAAACATAGTTTAAGGCTTCTTTCACAAGAATTCTTCCCTGTACCCCACCCAATATTGCGAGCAAAACCTACATTCCTGACTATTTGAGATAACAATGATGTCAGATACATTCTACAGAAACATTCTGACACCAGGCAAGGATCCAGTTCAGCTCATCCACTTCCAGGGGCATCAGAAGCAGCTGGCTTGCGATTCAGGTAGCGGATAACAGCATCCTCAACCCTGGCAATAAAAAATAATCTCCATTAGCATCTCCAAACATCACTTCAACATTGCATAATTTTGCACCACCAACAAGGGGAAAGATATCGTGATGAGGTCCACAATGTCTTGAATAAAAGGGTTGATTACACCAACAAAAAATTGTCCCTTTTGGTTAAATTTGTCTTGAAAACCCTCCTTTCTTTAGTCAGTATAAGTTTGATTTCGAGTAATATTAAGAACCTTTTAATGCATCTTTAACTTCTTTGATAAATGATCCTTCCAGACCATATGGCATCTGTGCTGGTAACTTAAAAGGCGGTAAGTACTAGAAATATTTCTTAACACCTTTAGTTACAACATTATCTTAAAATTAAAAGGAAGTAACTAGAAAGGAAGTTGACGCAATGAAATAAAACAAAAAATGACATGACCTGCCACAAAATCACATGAAACAATAAGCAAAGTACTTCCTACTGAACTCCACCCGTTCTCAATTTAGACCCGCAAAAATGAAACTTGAGTTTCCATAGAATCAGAATAGAAATGATTTTCTAATTTGATCATTAGTTAAGATAAAATATCTGTGGGGAATAATTTAAATGTTGTATAACTCTTGTCCTAGGTGAAAATTGTTGTATTTCTTACCAAATTTCTGAAACTTCAAATATTAAGCTACTCTGTATGGTAATAAGCAATTTAACTTCCAAGAACATAAATTTACTATATAGCAAGGGCAAGTAAAAATTAGCAGCAGGAGGCAAAGAATTAGTAAATACCATGGTTGGCTATAAAACTGAGACCGGCGCTCCTTCTCAACATTGCGACTTGGCTCCCCACTAACAACTTTCAGATCCTTGCTCTGGGATTCTAGAAGTGCATTAATAAACTCAACAGGGGATTGACTAAAACCCAGAAAAAAAGCCCTTCTCCTTCTATGCTCATGGATCTTCCTTATGGCAGAACAAATTGCTTCATCACAAGTTTCAATCTCTTTGGTCTTTTCGGTATTGGCAAGCAGAGCATTCAGCTCCCTCTGGATAGGGAATGGCACATCAACCAATACATCGTAACAAGCAGTTCCAACAGGGTTATTTCCAGAAAGTTTAATCCTGTGTTCCAAATGTATGGGTTGTGGAGGAGACAAATGAGGTGTGATCTTTTGTGTGACTGTATTGAACTTAACCTTTCCTTCCCCAAAAACTTTCTGAAGTGGAGGATCACAGTTGAAGTAAGAAGGATCATCAGGGTTCTGCAACTTTCGAGCCTTAACATAATGCCAGATAGAAGAGACAATTCTAGCACGAGTCTCGACCTCAATACCCAGAACTTCAGTTAAAGCTGGTGAAAGTTTGTATTTCTCAGGCATGTAATTCAATTCTAGTCTTAAATTAGCAGTGAACTCTTGCTCTCCCTTTCTTTTGACCTCGAAACCATCTTGAGGTGCAGGAGATCGCGCAGAGTCCCAAATTATAATATGGTTATCAGGATATAGTTTCTGGTCCAAGGAAATGGTGACTCTTTTGAAGAAAGTAGAAAACTTTGGGTACATGGAGCTAGTTTTCTGAAACATGGCAGCTTGATCAGGATCCATTCCCTCCTCCAAAATCCTTCCTACAATCTTAAGAGTCCATGTAGGAGGTTCAGCATTTGGCTTCTTAGGAATAGTACGAACCTGATTAGCAAAACTATTGAATACATAAATTCGAAGCGTCTTCTGAATTGTAGGTGGATTCTTCAATGACTCCTGGATGTCAACTTTCTTTCTTGTTAAAGCGGAATCAACCCGAGATTCAAACTCAAGGAGCTGAGTATAAAGGGAAGATTCAGGCAAAATGGCTGCCACCTTCTCGTGCATGTGCTTCTCAGGAAGCTTCTGCTTTTTCCTACGAGCAGCTGCTGAAAGCTCCATTGTTCTCATTGGAGAAATTGTGTTAGTAGTTGTGAATGCAGGTGGGCGCACCGGAGGTTTCTGAGGTAAGCGTTTTGCCAAACCACTTCCAGGCATCGAGGGTGAGGAAGAACCAAAATTGCCAAGAGCATGAGCCTGGCTAAGGGACAAACCCTGAGCCTGTAACTGGGCCTGAAATTGGGCATGAGCAGCTTGCGCTTGAGCTTGTGCTTGAGCTTGCGCTTGAGCTTGTGCTTGAGCTTGCGCATGAGCCTGAACTTTCGACTGTGCTTGAGCAATTGCTTGGGCATGTGCAGCAGATAGCTGCGATAACTGAAATGCCCCAGGAAACCCTGAAGGCATCTGTTGCTGGCCTTGTGATTGTGCCTGGAGGTGTGCCATCGGATTACCCGGCGGCGAATTGCCAAAGGAGGATGGTCCTCCGATATTCTTGTTAGGGTTATTATTGTTGTTAACCGACATAGCTATGCAACAGTCAAAATGAATCTCGCATATGCATCAAAATACATACAGTTTCTTTTCCAATTCACTCAAAACTCAACCGCACCAGTACAAATCTCTGAAAAAAATTAGGGCTTTTTTTATAATCTAGCGGAAAAAAGGGAAAGTAATAAATCGAGAAAAGTAATAAGCAAGAACCACAGATGGAGAAACTTACCGCTTGATTTCGCCGGAGAGAGAGTTCGCCGCCTGAAAAAAGGGGAAGACGAGCGTTAACACTCGCCGGAAAGTGGTCGATCGTCTTCTTTATGGAAAGAGTAAATCGACCAACCCTGGTGATCGGCGGGCCGTGATCATTTTGGAATTGTATATTGTGTTGCTGTTTGGGCTTAAAATTCCAAACAAACGCCTAAAAAGGGATTTGGGCTTCTGAATATGAAATCTGACCCATTCTGTCCTCACCTCAAACAAGAAACTTTACTGTTCCTTCACCATTTGGGAGCACTAATTTTTTTTTTATAAGAATATTTAAAAATGATTTGCTAATTTAATAGTAATACTTTTCATCTTGTAGAAATTTAAGTCAATTACTGAAAATCTTGATTTAGGCTCTAATTCGTATATCACTTCTTTTCTAACAATGTAATCATCTTATCCGATACGAATCAAATTTTGAAAATTTAATACTGAAAAACTGTTAAGCTTTATCTGGTTACCTGACATTTGAATCACCTGAGTTATCAAATTTCTTTCTATTTGGCGTTGTGAAATAAAATTTGGAAACAACTATTATTGAAACTCTATTTGGTGGTTATGGATCGAAGTTGAGAGATGTATTTCGGACTGATTTAAGTGTTGGATTACTGAGAAGAAACCACATAATTTCATTGATGAACGTTTGAGCATTGAATTTGACTTTCTGGGGTTATTTTTCATTAGGTATTGAAGCTTTACATCATACACACTAAAAGAAGTCATCGAGGTGTGCTGGAAAAATTTGAGAGAGATGATAATAAGAGAAGAGGTGTGAGGAGAAATATAACACGTAATTTAGTAGCCTTAATATCTTCGAAATCCTTAATTTGTGAATTTATTAGAGATTATATATCTTACATGAAGATTTTGTTTTCATGTATTGAAAGTGAAATAGTCCTATATGTTATTCTAAATACAATGTAATTTCATGTATTGAAAGTGAAATAGTCCTATATGTTATTCTAAATACAAGATTTAATTTGTAATCTCTATAAATAATCATTCAAATATTTCTAGACGGCATTAACAAATATTTATCTTTTGCCCCCATACTAGTGTCTGTTATAAAAATCGACATGTTTAACTTTACGAGAGAAGTAATATGACATTTTCTTTGAAATGACAATTAACATATTGCAAATTTTGAAATAAGCTACCATTTTCATAAACTTATGAAGATTTAGTATGAATTGTGAGTAATTTAACAAAATAATTATGTAGAATATAACATAAAGTCGTGTGTTTTTTCATAAACTGCATGCTACAAACATTTATGTTTGTTATCATTAGAATCATGACAATTTGATAAGCTTTGTGAATTATCCGTCTAAACAACTAGATTGAATATAACATGAGCGCATACCAAATTGTTATGAAATGCATTTTGTTTTCTTTGTTACTTCGATATCGTAAAAGATGTGTACCCTAAGTTAAATGGAATAACAAAAGGAGAGATATCAAGAATTAAGAGCTTTCATTCACACAAATATATATATATATATATATATATATATATATATCATTTGCATCAGTATTCTATACATGACATACATGCATCATGCATGTGATACACGTGATACACAATACAATAATGATGTTCGCCACTTTTGAATTTTGATTCTAATCTAATTTTAAATCACCCCAAATATTCTCAAATTTTGTATATGATCTCATCAAGACATTTTAAAATAATAATAATTATACCAACTTAGAAAATGATTCGCAATCAAAATTTTAATTCAGAATCATCAATCTCACATTAAATAACAATATAAATTTCTCTCCAAAATGCTAAATAAAGAGACACGTGCGTGCTTCTTGAGTAGGAAAAAAAATGGGCCATAAGTATAACATAAATTAAGTAATATATTATATATTTCGTAATGTTTACAACCAAGGATAGACAAATTTGAAGTCACTAGATGAATGATTCGGGTTTTTAGTACGAACAAAATATATACCAGAATCTTTTGCCAATCAAGTACAATAAATATCTTGCTTAAAAAAATTAAATCTACAAGGACTCTTTGCGTTTAAAAAAACATCAAAATTATTAATTTTCAAATCCCATGCAAAAGTGCAATGAAAATGAGTAGTGCCCCAAAAATTATGATGAAATGACAAATCAAAATTTTCATTCATTTTAAGTGTGTGAACTCCAAGATCGTCATTCTAAGATTGACAATGAACTTGAAGTGGAGAAGTAATTTGAGGGAGATCACTGACAAAAACTTCAGTAACTCGTGCATGTAAAATAGAAGCATTTTGTCATCATCATAAGATTGATGATAATAAATGAAAGGGAAAAGGCATAAATTGCCTCCTAAACTTGTACCCAAAAGTCATTTATACACTTTAACTAATGGGACGACCTATTACACACCTTAAGTACATGAAAGTGCATTTATTTCCCCCTTACGTCACCCAACCCAGGATATTATGCATAGAGTGAGAGTCAGTCGCCTCCTAGTGAAGCCACGTAGTAAAAGACCCCAATCCAATTTATTTGACCCAAATCCGTTTCTTTTCACCCAAACCCGATTCTTTTCACCCAAATTCATTTTATTTTACCCTAGTCCATTTATTTCACCCACCCGTTCCTTTCTTTAAGAATACCAAAACCTAATCGAAAATTTCGTCTGTAAATCCTAATTGTAGCTAAAGATTTCTTCGATTTTGTAGTGTTTTGAAGCATCCTTGTAGTTTTAATCATCTAATCAAGTTTTCACTATCATATTTGAAGAACATTGGTGTGTTGTCGATCGAGGCGTTCATCGTTTGGTGGAAGCAAATCGGTGGTTACTAGGGTTTGGTGGGTACAATCGAGACGTTCATCGTTCATAGTGTGTTGTCGTCTCCATAACTGAAAGGTCAGTCAAACATCTCAAGGGTTACTTCATAGTTCATACTTTTTAGCTTAGGGTTATTTCGTCTTTAATTTTTTTTTCAAGTTTACTGTATGTCGTCTTTCATTCACATGATTTCCTTTTGTTGTTGTATGAATTTTGTTGTTGTATATGTTTTGTCGTTGTTTTTATTGTTAACATTATTTTCAGGTATTACTTTGAGATTTTACCACGGTGGTGTTATGAAGGTTGGAAAAAAGGGATATAGGGGGAAACCATATCATGGTGAAGGAGTTTATGAGTTTTTAGATGTTGATATAGATAGGTTATCTTATTTTGAATTGAGGGATTGTCTGAAAGAGTTGGGGTATGAACCTGGACAATATGTGTTGTATGTGAAACTTTCTAGAAGTACTGCTGATGAGTCCACGATTTGGACTCATTTAGGGCTTTATTTCAATAGATTTAGTGTCCTCAAATGCATATTTTGTGTCAATAACTGATGTAAATCCTTGATTTTTCAGGTATTTGGATTGAGGAACAAAGCATGGACACAAATGAGCAAAAAGGAACAAGGCAGCTGAAAGAACGAAGAAAAGAAGACCTGATGATCGCCTAACCCATTGGGCGAGTCGCCGAATGGCCATGATCTCGCCTAAAGTTTCAGTGTGCAAAGCCCTGAAGGAGAAAATTAAGTCGGTAATAGAAATGAGCAGTCAGCGTGTCACCGAACGGTTTTACGATGCAGTGCTAGATCGTCCAAAGTTACAGAACTTGAAGATGCTGAAGGCCAAAGCAAAACGACGATGGGACTGACCAAAGGGTGGATCACCGAGTAGATCGGCGATCCCGACTTATTGTGCTGAATAGTCCTTCGTAGCACAATTTTTAACCACTATAAATACATTTTCAAACTTTATGTTTTGTATCAAATTTTATTCTGAGCATTCATTAGAGTAATTTTTGAGTTAGAACTGAGAGTATTGAGACAATATTTTCTTTAGCTTTGAAGACTTGAAGTTTTCCATTTTTGAGAAATTGGAAGTGGGTTTTTGAGACTCTTCAACCTTAACCTTTGTAAAGACGAGATTAATCTTACTCAGTTTATGGAAACACAATTTGATAACGATTTTTATATTTTTATGATGTCTAGCTAAAATCCCAATTCTTGGGGTGTGATTATATGATTATGGGTTGATTTAGCTGTTGGGTATTGTTAATTGATAGTTTAGATGCTGTTTAAAAGTGATTTTAATCAGTAATTGTGGTTTAATTTAAAGGGTTGTAGTTGCAAATGCAACTCTACTTTTGTGTTTTTGGCTTGCTCGAGAGAGAGTTTTTAAAACCAAGATTACTGATTTGATGGTCTGTGGGTATTGGGTTGTCATGGATTTAGCTCGAGAGAGTGAATCCTAAACCCTTTTCCACACATTCAGCTCGAGAGAGTGAATGGACTAAAGCGTAGGCTGTTTTTAATTGCTGTTTACTGGTGTTCGAGAGAAACCAATTTGATTCAGGGTAAATTGTTCGAGAGAAATTTTACCCCACTAAAGTCTAACTTATTCACTAATTTACAGCTATTTACTATTAGTTGCAATTACCCATTTGTCTACCTTTGCCTATAATTCAATCACATCCCAAGAACCCATCTCTTTACTTGTTTATTCGTGTTATTTGCTGTTGTTGTAGTTGATAGTTAAAATCAAACCCCCTGTTATTTGACACTTGTGTCACCCTTTAATTTGAACTATGTTTTTATTCGTAAATGTCTTTACATATGATTGACTTGAACATATTCATACTTGGTTTTTGATTCTCAAACACGTACCACTCCCTATGGGATTCGACCCCAACTCACTTAGTTGGGTTATATTACTGACTAACTATCGTTGTCAGTTAAAATTGAAAGAAGTGTCCTGATACGTGAAATCAACTGCTATGTTAGAAATCAAATCTAACTATGATACTACTTTAATTGCTGAGTGTTTGAGTCATGTAGATATTTTGGACTGTTTTGTGTGTCACTTTGTTGTTGATCCAGTTTTGGTCCCACTTTCATTGGAATATGGAGAAAGTGGAGTAGGTGAGGGAGCATCGCAAAACAGTGGGCCTAATGCATCTTTTGATGCTGAATTAGAACCAACACATGAGGCCCAAGAAAATGCCTCAAACCCTGCCCCTGCCAATTCATGTACACTCTTTCACTGCTCCAAATACTCCTCTTCCTACTCATCAAACTCCAACCCCTATCCATTCTTCTACTGATCCAACTCTTGATACTGTCCATTCTTCCTCTGATCCAATTCTTGATCATGTCCATCCTTCTAATGAACAAGATTCAGATAGAGAATCATTGAATGAGGGGATTTAATGAGAGTGATGTAGATGATGAGCTACGAAGTTTTATGGAGGAAATGATTAAAAGAAAGAGAAGGAAAAGGGGAGAAAGTTCTCCATTGCATGATCATGTCAAGTTAGGAACAGAAAAAAAGGTCAAATGCTGGGTATGATGAATCTACATGTGGTAATAGAAACAACTTAGAAGGCAAGCTAGCTGGTGATGAGCCTTATTATCCCTCAGATGAAGCTGCCAATTTTGAAACAAATCCAGATGCTTTCATTGATGATGAAAAAGAGGTTCAACAAAGAGAGAATTAAGCCAAGAAGGTGAATAGAGTTGTATTTGATCCATCTTCTCAGAAAATAGTGTGGAAATTGGGTATTGTATTTGAAAGAGTTAATGAGTTTAGATCTGCTGTTACAAAATATGATGTTGCTGAACATATTGCAATTGAAATGTATATTAATGAACCAATAAGGGTAAGGGTTAGGTGTACAGTTGGTTGTCCTTGGGTTTTATTTGCTAGCTTTGATTTTAGGACAAATAATTTTGTTGTAAAGACATACAATTAAGTTCACAAATGTGATCCTACTAATAGGAACATGGTTTGTAATAGCAAGTTCTTATCTAGTCACTACATTGAAAGGATAAAGGAACAATCTGACATTAGAATCTTTGAGTTTCAAGGGGTTATTATAAAATAATTGGATTTATATATTGAAAGAACAGTGTGTAGGAGAGCAAGAAACAAAGTATTACATGAGCTAATGGGTGACTATGTTCTTGAGTTTGGGAGGATTTTGGACTACAAAGATGAGTTTTTAAGAACTAATCCATGTAGTACATGTGTAGTCAAGCTTTATGAGGAAACATTTGGAAATGGTAGAAAAATGTTTCAAGGCTTCTATATATGTTTTGATGCAATGAAGAAGTCCTTCTTAGCTGGTTGTAGGAGGTGCATTGGTTTGGATAGTTGCTTTCTAAATAGAGTATCTAAAGGTCAATTATTGGTTGTTGTTTGTAAAGATGAGAACAATCAAATGCTGCCACAGGCTTGGACAGTAGTTAAGGTTGAAAATAAGTTTACTTGGGCTTGGTTTGTCAATCTTCTAAAGGAAGATCTTCAGTTGAGAGATGGTACAGACCTCACAATTATATCTGATATGCAAAAGGTTAGAATATTTATTGGGTTTTTGATTTATTTCATGTCTTGAATTTATTTATGAATGTCTTAGTTTCTTTAATGTCTTAGTTTCTTAATTCATGTCTTGAATTTTTTTTATAGGGTCTTGAAATTGCCATAACTGATCATTTGCCAAGTATTGAGTATAAAATGTGTGCTAGACACATCCTTGCTAACTGGTCAAAGAGATGGAGAGGTCTTGAGAGAAATAAATATTTCTGGAGGTGTGCAAGGTCTACTTTTGAGGCTGAGTTAAAGGATAACATTAGTTATATGAAAAGGTTGGGCAATAATATAGTTAATCACTTGTTGTATTATAATCCTGAAAGATGGAGCAAGCTTTACTTCAATTTTACCTCAAAATGTGATGTTGTAGACAATAACATGGTTGAATGTTTCAATTCATGGATATTAACAGCAAGGCATAAGACTATAATTACAATGCTTGAAGAAATTAGGGTGAAAATGATGGGGGGAAAAACAGATGAGAGAGTTTTGCAATACTTGGATCTGTGGCATTTCTTCAATGGCAATGAAGGTTCTACAAGATAACACAACTGAGTCTATGAAATGCAACATTGAATGAAATTCAGATACAGGGTATGAGGTACTTCATGGCCATACAGACATGTTGTAGATATTCAAAGACAAACATATAGTTGTAGAGCATAGATGTTGAAAGGCATACCATGTCCTCATGCAATAACTGCTTTTCACCATAGAAAATTGGACCCAATCAACTACATTTCTCATTGGTATAACAGAGAAACATACATGAAGACATACAACTACTTCATTCAGCCAGTTATGAATCTGAAAATGTGGCCAGAATCACAACACATCTCTGTGATACCACATCATGTTAGGAAGATGTCAGAATGCCTGGCAAGAAAAGAAAGAAAGAGCAAGGTGAAACTAGTAAAACTGGAAAATTACCCAAAAGAGGAATTGAGATGTCATGCAACACTTGTCATAACAAGGTCACAATAAAAGAAAGTGTCATCATGGTGCACTTGCTTCTGGCACAAACTTTACTGCTGGACCAAGTTCAAGACCTACTGCTGGACCAAGTTCAAGACCTCCTTCTGGACTAAATTCTAGCCCAAGAGCAACACATGCTGCTGCACCAACATCAACACAAATTGCTGGCTCAAGAGCAACACTTGTTGTTGCACCAACATCAACACAAACTGCTGGCCCAAGAGCAACACCTAATGCTCCAACTGGAAGAGGACGGGGTAGACCAAGGGGTTCAACAAAAAAGATGATATAATTTCCTTTACTTACTTCATGTATAAGTTTTATATAAGTTGCTTTACTGAATATTTTATTATTTTTTTAGTTGGAATGGGTGTACTACATACACAAAGTGGTGCTACTATTATTAATGTAAGTTCTCTATTTCTATACTTAAATAACATTTATTATTTTTTCTTTAATCACAAATTAAGATTATTTATATTCATTTGAACAGCCTGGAATGCCTAGTGAAAGATTTAGAAATGTGAAGTCTTCAGCATTTGTCACTGGAGATCTTGGGCATAAACCAACATGTGGTGTGAAATGGAAAGGAAAACAAGCTATGACCTCAAGCCAACTTGAAGAGATGAGGGGAAGAAAACAAATTGAGATTAGGTCTAAGGCTGCTCATTTGAGCCAAGAGAGCTCTAATGCTCACAACATCTAATGCAATCTAACTTGTTTTGGTAGATTTTTGTTGGTAATGCAATGTAGATATTATATTTTGTTGGTTGATAGACAATGCAATGCACTTTATCCCTATTTAGGTCCCTTATATTTAAGACAATGAATTGACAGTTGTGACTGCATTTTAATTTTTGGTGTTTGATTTTATAACTGCTTTGATAGTTATTAACTTCTATTTTGCGATTAATGATTATGCAGTTATGGTTGTCTGTTTATGTAACAATATTGCTTCTCTTTTAGTTGATGGTTAATGATTTTGTGTTTATGAAGGGCAATTAGTGACTACTTTAGCAGTGGCTTCACAAACGTATAGTTTAAACAGTTGAGCAGATAGTTGTAGACACTAAATGTATAGTTTATGCCCAAATACAAAATCAAATACTCGCCAACATAGATGATACAAATTAAGATAAGGGAAGCCTTGTAAATTCTTCATTACACAAATGCAACTTCAGTACACAAATAAATTCAACCAACATCTTTTTATTACACAAAATCCTTACAAGTTTAACATAATAATGCAAATTTTTGGTACAAGAAAAGATCATGACAATTTCCTTGAATATCCTTCTCCTTTCAGAAACAATACTCTTTGAAATACTAAACTTACACCTAAAATACAATCACACAACAAAGCAATCCAAAGTTGTTTCTCCCTTTTCTTGGACTTGGCCAATTTATTTTTCTATTTCTTTTCAATTGCTTTCATCTTCTTCAAATCATCATCAAAATTGTCCATTTTTGACTCTATCTTGTTCATATCTATTTTTCTTTCCACAGATTTGGTCGACTTAGTAGGCTTGTTCAAGCTCAGCAATTCTTCCCAACAACTTGGGAATCACAAATTTGAATCTTTGATCAATATAATCATCCTTTCAAAGCCAAAAATCGCATGATCTAGCATTCTTAAAAAACAAAACGAATCATTTTATGGCTCTTGAAACAACAAAACAAATCATTCAACTCTTAAAAAAAATTAACTTACCCCATAGTAAGGACAACCCCAATATCTTCTACCAGGATTTTTTGGGGTCCAAGAGGTCAGCAAAGGCAAAACAAATCCATGTTTGCATCTCACCTCTTCAAATTCATGATCTTCCTCTTGCAAACAGAGCCTAGTCAAGCTTATTCGAGCCATTGTAGCACCTTAATAAGAATTACAACGAATCAAACAACTAAGAATTCAAAAAAAATTGAAATAGATAGAAACAAATCAAAATGAAAAAGAGAGAAATGAATCAAAATGGAAAAGAGATGAATGAATAATAATGAAAAAGAGTTACCTTTGATTCAAACGAAGGAATTTTGAACTATGTTTGAATTTAGGGTTATTTATTCAGATTTTTCGGTGAAAAATTAGGGTTCTTGTTCATTAGAGTGGGTGGGTTATAAGAAGAGAATGGAAATATAACCGTTAGGTTAGAGGTTTTAATTAAAATAATAAATAAAAGTGACTTTATTAGCGTGTTGACGCGCTCAACTATGTGGAGCGAAAAGCGCCTTAAATTGGGTGACGGAAGGGGGAAATAAATACACTTTTATGTACTTAAGGTGTGTAATAGGTCGCCCCATTAGTTAACGTGTGTAAATGACTTTTGGGTACAAATTTAAAGGGCAATTTATGCCTTTTCCCTAAATGAAATAAGCAATGAAAAATGAACTTTGGTATAAGGGTAATAAGCCATTTCAAGAGTGAAAAATGAAGTTGGTTTCTTCACTTTATAAAGATGATTTATATAATAGAGAGATTTTACATTGAAGCATTAAGTTTAATTTGAATGGTTCCACTCACTAATGATTCTATTATAATATGATGTTATTAATGAAATGTCATATTTGATTGGTTAATTTCCGAGATGATTATTGATTTTTTTATTGTACCAAAACTAAACTAATTTGTGACAAAAATAATTAATTACTCAATTTTGCATAAGAATCATAATGTCATTTTTATTAAATTAAATTATTCATCGAGACTTTTACTCCCAATTGTAGAGGGTTTAGCTTACACCTCTATGCCATATTATTACATAAAATAAATAGTAGCAAATAAAAGTATGGGACATAAAACTAAAAGGAAAAATTACATGATAAAGTAAACATATACTAGCTTGTTATAAAAACAGACATGTTAATTTACGAGAAAGGAAAATAATATCTTCCTGTGAAATAACAAGCAACATATTGAGAAGAATTTATTTTTTTACTACAATACAATTATATTTGGAGGCTATTACACAGTGGGAAGTTTAACTAGAGCACATAAAATGTTCACCACAGAATGCTCACCCGAAGGACAGAGGCTGTGGCAGAGGTTGTAATCACTGCGGGTTATTCTGGAATTTCAAAAAATAAAGTTTATCAATACATCAAATTAGATGTTTAGTCACTGCATAATGATAATAACATAGTACACAATGTATTTAAGGGGTCGTTTGGTAGTTGGTTAAAGTTATGCAAATATTACTTCCTCCGTCCTATTTTATATGTCATCCTTTTCTATAAATAGCTGGACCACAATACTTGTCATTTTATAAAATTTATGCATAAATTATCATATTTTGCCTATTATATCCTTAATAGAATAGTTAATTAATCTTGTCATTTATTAATAAAGTTGACTTAAGAAAACATTAAATAAGGGTAAAATGGTAAAGTTACATCATTTCTTAATGAAAGTGCAAAGTAAAAAGATGACATATAAAATGGGACGGAGAGAGTAATAATATAGGAATTAGTTATGAGTAATTTATATACTATATTTACAAAGATGCACTATTTATATGTTAGCTATACATGTATTAGTTATTCCATCTTTGATTCTATATAAAACAATATATAGATTTCCTCTTAGCTTATATATGTATTAGTTATGCAGAAGTCTAAATTTCAAATCAAACACCATATTAGTTTCATACATAAATTATTTACCTCATAATAAATTACCAAACATGATATTAACGTACACAAGATTTAATACATGTATAACTCAATTTCAAACTAGATACCAAACAACCCCTTAAACTAATGCTGGAGATAGATACTAGGGAAAATTGTTTGATATACCTCTGAACTTTGTTATTTAAAGTATATCGTTACAGTTATAAAAAAGACTCACATCATCCAAACAAGCCTCTACTTCAACGAGAGTGTCATTTTATCCAAAAGGATACAGTTAGCTCTCTCCACAACCTCATTCCAATCCTCAAATGGCTGTCTCATCCATAGCCAATCTCTTCACCTTCTTCAACCCCTCCAAATCCCCAACACCCAAAGCTCCAACCCTTCAATTCTCTCCCTCCGCCGTTGATTCTCTCACTTCTTCAAGACCTAACAATGATTCTTCGTCAATGGTCGTTTCATCCAATGACAATCACAAATACCCAATATTACCTGTATCGTCTTCTGATTCCGATGTTATGGCCGTAACTTGTCCCTCACTTGCTTATGCGAACACCCTTTACTTCAGATCGGCTTATAATGTTCAGGTTATTGTGGGTGATAATGAACCGGAAGAAAAGCTTCTCGGCCGGTTTAGGAGGGAGGTCATGAGAGCTGGGGTCATCCAGGAATGCAAGCGTAGGAGATATTTTGAGAACTCGCAAGATGAGAAGAAGCGCAGGACACGTGATGCTGCTCGGCGCAATCGTAGAAGGTGGTTCTCTTAATACCCTCATACCCATTTTGGGGTTTACTCTGTGTTTGGTCCCTTTGTTCTTGAGTTTTTTTATGTCTATGTTGGGTATTTGCTAGAATTGTAAGTTATTTGAAGTAGGATTAGTCCTTTTGGCTATTAGCATATCAAGTTGGTACGAATTCAAATCAATCAACAATAACAACTTACCCATAGTTATCCTATAATATGGGTCTTGGGAGGGTAGTATGTATGCAGCCTTACCCCTAGTTTGTAAGGGTAGAGAGGCTGTATGCCAAAGAAGATGAAGGGTGAAGTGTAGTAAAAGTTATGCTGAACCATAATGGAGAAGAAAACAGTATCAACAACACAGTGCGATAATTGAAGCATAGGAAACAACAAGTAATAATAAAATTGTAGGATAAGATAATATGAGTATTAACAAAACTCATAAGAGAAACTAGACAATGCTCGACGACCTACTAATCTTCTGTTCTAATCCTCGACCTACGTATCTTTCTATCTAAAATCATGTCCTCGATGAATTGTAGATGTGCCATGTCGTTCTAATCACCTCTTCTTAATACTTCTTGGGCCTACCTCTACCTCTCCTCATACCTGTCATAGCCAACCTCTCGCAACTCCTCACTGGACATCTGTGCATCTCCTCTTGACATGTCCGAACCATCTCAACCTCATCTCCCTCGTCTTGTCCACCACAAAGGTCACTCCACCTTGTCCTAAACATCTTTATTCGCAATCCTATCACTACTAATATGTCCTCACATCTATCTCAACATCCTCATTTTTGCTACTTTTTTTCTTCTGAACGCGCAAGTTCTTGTTCGACCAACACTCTTCTCCATACAACATAGTTGGTTTGACAACCATTTTCTAAAAACTTACTTTTATGTCTTGGTGACATACTCTTATCACACAAGACACCGGATGCCAACCTCCAATTCAGTGTGTAACATTGTTGTCGATCTACCCATATTTTTTTATTTTTTTTTTATAATCGAGAAATGGGTCTGTGACCCGCCCTTTGGACCAATCACAACCTTCTAAACTCGGTGGATAATGGGCCAGCCCCTCTACCCTTCTCCACTTAAATACCGGGCTTCGTTTTGCATTATGTGGGGCTTGAACCTGATACCTAAGCCACAAATCCTCCACCTTTTGCCACTCGAGCTAGGCCTTGGGGGCATATTTTTTTTGGATTATAGAGCTAAGATACTTGAAACTTCCTCTCTTGGAGATGACTTGTACATCAATCCTCACTTCCACATCTGCCTCATGAGTTACGTCACTGAACATGCATTCCAAGTACCCTGTCATGGTCCTGCTCATCCTGAACCCTTTAGATTCCAAGGTTTGCCTCCAAATTACCAGCCTATTGTTAACTCCGTCGCTACTGTTTCTCTTGTCTTGCTGCTGTGTGGCTGCATTAACATGTACAGTAGCGAGGCAGCTGCGTTTTTGTCAAATAGCACTGTTGGTTGCATTGAGGCAGCTGCGTTTGTAACTTTGTGGCCCAATTTTTAAAGAAAACATAAAATAGGCCATTTTAAATTTTAAAAATTAGGCCATTTTAAATTTAAAAATAGCCAACTTACAAGCAGAAAAGCAGTCTGGCCCATACTGAAGATTCGAGTTAGAAAAAACTGAACTGAACTTGAGAAAACCCAACTGAATCGATTCGGTATTTGGTACACACTAATGAAGAACTGAACGGAAAATTTGAAAGAAATAAGCAGAACACCCACCCCAATATTTATTCCCTCTATTCGAGCCACAATTCTGATCATTAAGTTTTCTTGTGGTCAGTCAAAGACTCAAAAGTGTCACAACCCAAACCCGTTGACACGTATTGTCTGCTTTGGTCCCACAAATCTCACGAATTATTTTCTTGGGCTATGCCATCATTGAGCCCATTTGTGTGCATACCATGTGAACTTGTGCTTTGTCTTATATAAGTATCACTTTTCTATGGATTTGGTTAAGGTGTTGTGCTCACCCATTATTCAGAAACTTGCAAGCCTAAAAACCTGCCAGCTACTCTTTGATCTACCCTCATAAGCTCACACTTCATCATTGGGCTTCACACAAAGTCTTTTATGTCATAACGATAAAGGGAACCTAAAAGTCTCTGCAGTTATAAAGCTTCAGTTTGGTACCGCCAGTCAAATTAGAAAACCTTAATATCATGTTTGTGGCACTAGAAGTGAATTCTACTAAGCTCTGATTTTACCTAAAGTGCGATAGCATGTGTTAGCTTCAAAGATCTGGTTCTTGACAACAACTTTCAAGCTTCAAAGAGAAAAGATGTACAGACTATGCATCCTTTATGCATTGACTTTTGCATTCTTGGGTGTTAATTTTGTCATCCACAAAATGTCGAATTGGTGAGCTTTGTCAAGCTAGTGATTTAAAATGAGACTCTGATATATCAACCCTTCATATTAACCATTTTTGGTTTTATGGTTTAGAAGATATTTATAAATTGTGATCATGATTCAACTAATATATATATATATATATATTTGATAATTAACTTGCCTGCGTAATATATATCATCCAGTTTGAATTGCTGATTTATATACTTTTCCATCATTCTTATGACCCTTCTATTGGAACAGACGTGGCCCACCAAGAAATTTCTCAGATGATAAGCAAGAGACAACTAAGAGCAAGAGGGATGACGATGGGGAAGATAACTGGGAACTCCCTGATGGAGGTGTTGCCTTTTGATTTTATTGTAGTTTCTTTTTCGTTTTTTTGGTCCTTTCTGTAGAAAGTGGTTTATTTCCCACTTCGGAGAGAATTCTATTCATGTAATTTCCTTTGGGAATCATTTTCACTGATTTTACCAACTGCATTTACCTGATACCTTGTACTATATCTATGTACTCGTAAAAAATGTAGTAATTGTTAAGCCTGTTTCATAGTACGAGCTTCTTTGCTGTTTCATATGTCTGATCTATCAAAAACTATTAGTTAACTCCTAGTTGATAGGAGAGAACACATAAACGAATTAGAGTATTACATTGCCAATCAACAAAGTTGGCAATATTTATTGTGTTATTAGCAGTCTCTAGTCTGGACAGAGTGAGAAGATGAATCCGCAGAATCTTTCTAAGATAGAGAAATTATTTTTATTTCATCCTCTCACCATATTGATTTGGATAACATAAGGATCTTGCCCACACGGAGTTGTATTTTTCCGGGCACATTTCAGTGAAGTTTGGGTTCCAACAGGGCTGTCTCTATCTTTTTCTTGTAATGTAAAATTCCGACCAGTATAAAAGTATGATTTGATCCCTGAATAAGTTTACTATAACAAGAAGAAACCTGGCACCAGGTAGCGTAAGAGAGTAACAAAGGGGAAATTCATGAGGTGAGAAGATCCAGATTCCTGACTATTGTGGTGTTTTAACAATGGATGAACAATCATGAACTTGATGAGCTTGAAAGGTATGACTACTCTCTTGTTCCCAACCGAGCCATCTTCCTAATGCATTACTCAATTGGTTTTATGAACATGTTTCTGTGCCCTTTCTGTAGCACAAGCAAATGATCATACTGATTCCTACAAAATGGAACATTGAAACTTACTATGAATTTGAGAGAAGAATCTTGTTTCTTGTCGTTGTTCAACATGGTGAAACTGGGTTGGTGCTCTAAATAATATAATGGATACACTTGGAGCTAGCGATGCTCCTCATAAGCCCGAGCTATTTGCAACGGGTAGCTCAAGAAGTTATTAAGGCTTTTATCATTTACAACCCAAATTGACTCATTTATACCTTTGAATTCCGCTCCACAAGTACCAAACCTCAAAGAAATCTTATGGTGGCACAAACTCTTCTAACTCTTTTAATATTTATATTGTAATTTTCTGATTGGGTTACTCGATTAGCATTACTTGCTCTCCTGCAATATACCTGGAACTAGTTTCAACTTAATTGAGCTTTGTCATTTATAGTGTTGCATTGATTTTCTTTTCTTTGGTCCTCCTTTGTACAGGAAGAACATGATTTGCTAATTCTGGTACCACTGGAGCTCGTGTAAAAATCGTCAATATCTCAAAATCCGGTATCTTTTCAAAGGTCAGTTTGCACAATACATAAAATTTATCAGCAACTTGTTCCGAAAAGTTAAATCTGAGCCCCTATGTTTGTGGCTATGTGAGAGTTTTCAAACTGTTTACATTGATAATTTGGAAGTTATTAAAGCTGCTCTTGTCTTTTTTTTGGCTAAGCAGAGTGAGTTCTCATTCACGTTCCTTTAAGATCATCTTGTCCTTGTACACTGCAGAATCTATGTGTGAATGAGCATATTGTCCTGTGGGAGAGTTGTTAAAAGAAGGTACTTATGCTCTACTAGCTGATATAGCCAATAAGCCAAAAAGGGCTACATGTTAAAGGCTAAATGCCAAAAGGGACAGGCGTGGGAATTTGCACAACAAACTAATAAAGTAAATGGCCAAACGGCCATTTGGGTTAGCCATCAACTGAATTTCTTTGTCGCTGGGAGTCCCACGCTTTGTCCCTTTTGGTCAATCCAGAGATTCGTTGTCCCTTTATGGCATTTTAGCTTCAAAATGTGGCCCTTTTGGCTCTGAACTCCAAGACATGCCTATATAAGTAATATGTTCTCCTAATGAAATAATATTTGAAACACATTAGAATACCAATAAAAGGGATTATCACATTGTGTCTTAGCACTCTCATTCATGAACCTTTAGGATTTGAACTTGTCACCTAAAGCAATCTCTGTACAACCTTTGACACTACATTAAAAGGTGTCCTTGTGTTAAAAGGAGGATTCGCCCAATTTATCTTTTGTTCAGTATAATTAACTATATGGTCAAAAGTTCATACATAGGACTTA
Source organism: Solanum piurae (assembly GCA_029582685.1). Lineage (NCBI taxonomy): Eukaryota > Viridiplantae > Streptophyta > Magnoliopsida > Solanales > Solanaceae > Solanum > Solanum piurae. The sequence goes on along the minus strand of JAJOOO010015545.1, from coordinate 7,229 downwards.
TCTTTGAGCTATTATATATGAATTATGAACAATTTACAATAACATACCAAGTATAGTTCCACTAGGTGTGACATGAAAAGGGGAGAGTAGAGTGTACACATATCTTATCCCTACCTCGTGGAAGTAGATATTGTTTCCAGAAGACCTTCAACTCAAGTCATAACAAACGGATTACATAACAAATAATAACGAAATTATTACATAACATTTAGAAAAAGGAACAGTAACAACATCAATGATTCTATATATGCTTTCATAGTCTAAAAACTAGAAAGTGCTAATAGTAGGGGCCATTCTTATACATGCTCGTACAAGCATGAGTTGTCTAGTTAGGGAGGGTAGAAGAACTATACCCAAATAATATGAGGCCAGTTGAATATGATGTGACCTACACAACGTGATTTTCCTGTTAATATCATTTTGGGGTCCAGAAAAATTAGTAGGCCAATCAAATAAATCTAAAAAATCAATCAATTTTTTTTTGGGTCCATACCTATTTTCTTCTAGTACTTATCATATGATGTGTAGTGGTTCCAAGTCAATACCATAATGAATTTGGACGGTTTATTATACTATCTTATCATTACAATGACCATAAGGATTAAAGGGATACGAAATAAAGAAAAAGAAATACCTTGTACAATCACGTTGTCGATTATTTTAAATAATTTGTTTTTTTTTATATATATAAAAAAAACAAGTATGGGTTTGAACCATTAAGAAATGAGAAGTGAGATAAATGAGGTATTGTCATACTTGACGTGTGATCGCATTTGCATTTAATCTGTTATGGTTACACTTCTGACAAGGATTGGGGTGTAGCACCTCTGTATGAAATAATGTCTTGGCTAAAAGATATAGCGTTCGATATTTATATCAAACTAATTATTACTACATCATATGAATAATATAATATCGAGAGAAAGAGAAAGCAAATATATACTCTCTCTCCATGCACAATAAATGTAATGGTAATTTTTCATATTATTCTTAATTATTATACGTCACTTTATTCAATGATTTAAAAATACGTAATACTTAATAATAAGGATAAATAAATATAAAATAATAAATTATCTTTTAATTTTTAAAATTGAATATCTATTTTTAATATACTACTAGTAAATAAGTAAAATTAGACGGAAGGAGTAGTTTGGTAGTATTTATTCATGATAGGGGAGTATTGCTCATTTGTCTCTTGTTTTTTTGGTTCGCAGGTGAGTGCATTATAAGGTTCTAGAGACTACTTATCTTTCAGTTAGTCCTCTCATTTTAACTATCGTTTTAACTTAATTTAAAATTGATAATTATTTTCTAATTATTATAACCTTAACATTAAGGAAATAGTTTATTTTAAATACTACTCGATTCTAAAAAAAAAACATTAACAAGGGCTGTGCTAGTAAAGACACGTACAAGAACAACTAGACGTGTTTCTTCGTGTTAATTATATTCATTTGGGGCGTCTAGAAACTTAGGTTAGTCGAATATATAAATCAAAAAACTAATCAAGTTTTTGTTCAAACCTATTTTCTTAAACTATATATTTATGTGTAGAGGTTCAAAATTCAAATCAAAGTCAACCCTACAAGATCTTCTACAATCACGTTGCCTATTTAATTATCAAACGGAATGTATTCAATTGTTTTGAAAAGAGAATCAGATAGAGATCTATTTTTTTCAAAGAAGCAAGTATTGGTTTGAACACAAATTAATTAATTAAGAAATAAGAAGCAAGATAAATGAGTTGTCTAAATTAAATGGTATTCAAATTCTTGGAGTGTTTCATCAAGTTATTAGATGTCATCCATCGTATCTTTAGTGATTTGCTCTCAAAACCATCTTAAATTAATAATAGCGAAACAAAAAAATTCACCATTAAAAATATTTATGAATACTCAAGATTTAATATATATATTCCGCCATATAACTATGCATCAAGCCATTGGGTTGGGTTGGGTTGGGGTGAGGGTGGGGGTCGTCATTTTAATTATAGAAATTTTTTAAATGACTTTATGTGGCAGGTTAAGAGAGTTCCTTAGCAATTAAAAATCACTATTATTATTTGGATAGACATAATCTTTTCTTTTCCAACGAATTTGGATAGACATCTTTTATTTATATTATACTATATATAAATAATATAATATACAAATATATCTTCTCCAATTCTTGTGGCATTAAACTGAGATTGTAACACTTGGATAACATCTAATTGTTTTCTCTTTTCTAACAAACAACCAACAAAAATAAAATTAATATTATTTATATGTGGTAGTCAATAAAACTTTATAAATATATCATTTATTGGAGACAATAATTATGGAAACCTACATATTATCGACGTCCAAACAATACATTAAATATTGATCTTAGTGATTATTAATTAATTAAAATAATAATTTAGTTATCGTAATATATATTTTTAGTAATTGGCGACTCGAGATTGTTCAATTTCCCCTCTATTATTGCAAGTCACAGTGGGGCCCATTCTCTTTCTGTCGAGGCCCGCCACGTGGCAGGGGTGTCAGTTGAATAACCCAGCAAGATGAGATTAATGTACGAAGTAAGTTAAGATAAAGTTATTTTATTCGATTCCATATTATATTTTTTCGGTACTGATTAAGACATACTCCTAAAAGATGATGGAGTATAGGAAATGAAATTTATATACAATTAGAAATTATTCGAATTTATATTAAGTGAATTATTACACTGTTTTTCTTTATAATTTAAAATAATTAAAGATTAAATAATTTTTAATTTACATTCTTGAATATTTCTTCTTAAGAAATGTGTTATATATACAACAAAAATTTACTTAATACTCATAGACTAGAGAGAGTCCCAATTAATATTTCCTTATAACTTATGAATTTAAACTTTTAAATCCTCATAATTTATGAATGATATTTTAAAATCTTAATTTGATTACTAATACCCAAATTAATTTAGAAATGACTACTTAAATGATAAGGATAAAAAAAAATATTCTTCTTGATTTGTTATAATGTGGACGAATAAAAGATAATCTCTACATTTAGAAAAGACATGACAAGACTAATTCCTAATAAGTTCTCACTTTTTAGGTGGACATTTATATACTAATTTTATTATATTTATTTTTAGGAACATTTAACCGACCAAATAGGGGGGGGAAAGAAAAGAAAAAAGACATAGCCAGCTGGACAAATCATGAGAAAAAAAAGGGCCTTTGTTTGAGACGGTCACTTCCCGTGCCGTCTCACCCGTTAAACCTATCTGGCAATGTCGAGTCTCTACATGCATTCCGTGACCTAGTGATGCTTTTTTCTTTTTCGATTTCGTGTTTGATATTTACTTTGAAATTTGGCTAATTTAAAATTATATCGGAAAAGATTATTCTAGTTGGGAAGTAAAACTTTTGTTATAAATCGTGATTATATATTTAAAGATTATTTATGAGATGTTTGATTAAAAATGAAGAAATATTTATCATTCCCACAACAATCTTTAATGATATAGAGTTTAAACTTGAAACGTCTGATTAAAAATAGAAAAATATTTATCACTCCCATTACAATCTGATATAATTGTCACTCTCAAGTCCCACCATAATCTTTAATGGTATCTCGTGATGTTATGAACCAACAAGGGTTGTGGTGGAGTGGTTAGTACTCATTCATTCTTAATCAAGAGGTCTCGGGTTTGTGTCCCCTTGGGTATGGAGTCATATTTGTTAGGGAGCACTTTACCCTATAATGTGGGATTTCTCGGCTCCAATTCGGATTTAGTCGGGCTCTAATGTAGATATCGGACACCGGATGAGAAATCAACGAATTTGAATTTAATTCGGGTTCCAATATGGGTATCAAACATCGAATAGAAATGGAAAACCAAAAAAAATATGATGTTTATGATAAATTTATTACGAAAATCATTTATATTAATCATATCAATTATTTAATTATATATTTTCTTTATTTCTTCTCAAAATGGATAAAAACCATTGAGAGATTTCAAAAAAATTCATAGATCATTTTTTTGAGTTTTTACTTAGTTTTCAGTATTCATACTAGGACTTGATTTAATTCGAATTCATATTGAAAAATTTCACATTAAGAGATAAAAAGACTTCTTAACAAATACTACTCCATATCTAGAAGGAATTGATAGTATTTTTAAAAAATAAAATAAAATATTTTCTTAAGATGACATTTGATCGGATGAAAGTTATTTTTGCTACAATACATATATAATGATCGAAGGGAGTTTAAAGATAAGGACATTAAAATAATGTATTCAGCAATAGTATGGATTTATTTTATTTTTGTATTGTACATATATTATAGATTAGTGATAGCCAAAATTTATCCACTTGGATGTATAACAAAATTAAATAGGAAGATGTTTCTGGAACTCCAATCATTTGAATCACAATTCACACTATATGTTCTTCCATACTATGACAGTATCCAATACCAATTTGTCTTCTTTTATTTTTTTTGTACAATTTGGTGCGAGAATATTCCAGTTGAGCTTCGAATAAATGACTTATTGGTTATCTGAAAGGCCATTTTTGTTTGTACGAAAATATAAAATATGACGACTCAGTTATTTGAAAGGTCATATTTAGTATCCATCGTTGGATTGGATGAATCTTGTATTACATAAATAATATGAAATGTGCCTATATATATATAAGAGAAGGACCCAATATGATGCCTTTCTGTCAAATTTGGCAGCTTAAAGGTCCAGGCCACATGGCTGAACACAATTCAGCCACTTCTTTTTTATGATTATTTATTTTGTATTACTCATGTAGGTGCAGTTGAGAGTTGTCAAAAGGTCCTATTTATTTGGTTAATCATTAAGCAGTACAACAAAAGAGATTTTATTACTGCTACAATCATGGCATGAATTAGTAATCTTTTGTCCCTAATTATTTGTCTATGTTGTTTCTAATTATTTGTTTATTTTAACAAATTAAGAAAGAACATTTTTTTATATTTATTATACCCTCAATTAATTATTTTGAAAAAGGTAAAACTTCTTGAAAATCTTAAGTTTTTAATTCATCCACTTCATAACTAATAGAGATAAAATGATAAACTCAATATGCCAATCATTGTTTTCTTAACAGGTGTGTCAATTCAAAAGTGGACAAGTAATTAGGGACAGAAAAAGTACTACTTTACATAATGGTAGTTGTAAATTTCAATATATAGAAAATAGTTACCACTGACCGACAAAAAGTGTGGCGAAGTAATAAGTATTCTTAATAAAAAATCTTGAGTTTGAATCTCTCGAGGATAAAATTGTCTTTGTTGAAAAATGCTTTATCCAAGTGTGAGATTTTCTAATACTCTCTCTGTCCAACAATAGTTGTCCACTATTGATTTGACAGGCTCCTTAAGAAATAATAAATAATAGGGGTATATTATTATATTATCCTTTGACTTTATTAAATTTAATATTTTGAGAAATATGTTAGATGATAAAATATTTAATAGTAAAAATAAAATAGACACAAAAAATAAATTATATCTTGATTTTCTAAATTGAATAACTATTTTTAGTATAATCGACAACTATTATTAAACGGAGAAAATATAAATTTAAGATCCAATTACTACTGTTCGTCAGTACCTACCAAGTCTTTTATATAGTGGGAGTTGACATACAAACTTGACAAGCCACCACTGTTCACGTAAGCATGCAGATCAGATCCAGATTTACAACTTTCTTGCACTACCAAACACGAAATAAACTTTCGATAACATCAAAATCAAAAAACTTTTTTCGAATAAGTCAACATATTTAGAATTTGGATATGTGTTAATTTATGTGACTTTTTTACTTTTTTGAAACTTAAACTATGTGACTAATATTATAAAATATATTTTTCATTGTATTAACACAAGAATAATTGCAATTTAAATTTTTTATTGTGTAATTTTAAAATTTTAAAATATTGAGATACGTGGAAAAAAGATGATTTGGTCACCAAGCTAGACAAATTGCAACCCCAAAGCAATTGGGGGATTCTCACTCATCTCTGGGTGGGGTCATGTCATCCGTAACTTGTTATTCTAGTACAATTTAGTTTTTTAATTAAATTAATTTTCGAGAAGTGAAAGTACTATATGAATTGGGACGGACAAAATAAAGCATACTAAGAGGATTGCTCGAGTTCAAAGCACATATCTAGCCTTCAAATCATGTATTTATATTAAGAAATTCATTAACTATTAAATTGTAAAATTACTTTAATTATATATTAACTTGAAGTCGATTATGATCTGCTTCTGCCCGACAACCTGATATTGATAACCTTTCAAGCAAAGATGACAAATCAAAACATATAATAATCAATATATTATTAAAGATCTTCCACCCAATATTACTATAATGACTACTAACTATAATACGTACTCCATCATTCACATAAAATAATTTTAGGGCTAACCCATCGGTGGCCCCTTAAATTTGACACGAACTTTCACTTAGGCACCTCAAGTGGGCGATGTTCATTTTAGACACCTCATGTAGGATCTCGCTGTGTCATTTTGACACTCTTTTGCCAATCAACAAAAATATATGAGGTGTGTGTGTTACACTCGCGAATGAAATGTAAAGTGGCGAATTAAATGACGATATTTGTCAAAAACAATTTGTAGATAATGAATTTTGAGTAAAAATATAAAGTAACCAATGACTCAATGACACGTGGATTTTTTCCCAAATAATTTTTTAAAAACAAACTAAATCAATAAAATCCCCACATGACCTCCCCCCCCTACCCACAATTGTCTTCTCCAAAAACCCATACCCATTTGCAAAAACACCTCCGCCTTCTCCAAATACCCCTACTCATTTGCAGAAAAATCTGCACATACCCGTTCCCCCATCCCATTGTCTTCTCCAAATACCCCCATCTCATTTTTGCTAAAACATTTGGGCACCTACATACTCTTTCTTTTTTATTAGTGTCTTCTTCAAAAAAAATAATTCTTTTTTACCCTAATTAGCAGGTTTATAATTCACCAAAAATTAAACTTACTCCTCTTTAAATATTAAATTCTTTCAAGAAAGAATTTCATGAATAATTTAATATTTAATCTTGAAATGGGTCTATTCCTAAATTTCTAAAATAGTTTGCAAAAATGGTGGCTGAAAATGGGAAAGAAGAAGAAAAAAATAATTAAAAAATCGACTAAATAGGTTTCTCACGCGCGCTCAACAAGTGT
>JAJOOO010015544.1:0-32378 GCA_029582685.1 Solanum piurae | reverse complement strand
CTATCTAATAGGCTAGTGTCGATTGGTGCGAAGTAATAACTAAGCCAAACATCGATTATGATGTCTAATATGAGGTAAAGGTAAGGGTTAGTAAATTATACACACGTAGCCAGACCAAGGTGCCGGGTGAAATTCTCTAGATGTCGGACCAAGGATTTAGAGATACCTAACTTATCACTTTGCATGTAATACACTAGGAAAGGATTGTTGTTACTAGGATTACTGTGTTATGAGCTTGTGGGGAACACGTATACCCTAGTTATTGTTCTCATCTTAATAACAACCAAAATTGACTACTGAATTCTGATTACTTATTGAGTTTTCATAATTGTTTAACAAACCCCTCCCCCCCTTTTAATTAATTGTTGTTTCTTTGGAAGTACTTTGACTAATTGAATATAATCACGGGTTAAAGTAAAGTCTAAACCATTTTCCTCGTGGGATCGACCCCAACCTACAAGTTGGGTTCTTTACTTGATAATGATCGCTGATGCTTCTTTAAGGAGGTGTAATTTGAGCGTATCAGATGCCCCCTTCACCCTCTTTCAGTGAAGCATGGTTCTACCTCCAAGAGGAAGAGGAGGAGGACATACAGGACATTTAGGGGTAGCAGCAGTCAGGCTGTAACAACTCGAAAGCTAGTAGGCTTAACTAGAGCTTGTCGTAAAGGTTAGAGTCATAAATTTTCTTCTCCAACTTATAATGAAGGGTATAGGGGTTAAACATCAAGATACTACCCTCAAGGACCAACCAAGGTTCCTTGAGGAGGACCCTAAAGTCTACCCTAAACCTGCCCAAAATAATGACCTAGGGAGGGACCTACGCCCCGTAGTGTGGTCCACACTCCGTGGGAGATGGTCGTGGGTCGAAGGACAAAATGAGGGGCTGTAGAACCACAACCCATGACCTGCTAGTATTTGTCATGGGTCAATCTACGCCCCGTAGGTAGGGGTCATGGATGGGGCCTGTAGGTTGGGTTAAGTCGGCCTAAGTGAGGGGTAGTCTAGGTAATTTATAATTCAGTTAGTTTGATGTGAGGTCATTTTATATTGTTTTAATTCACCTATATAAGTGTTTTTAAGTCATTAAATAACCCATAAACTTCATAAAATCCCAAGACCCAAATCTATAACCAACTTTTCCCAAATAAACTCTCTCTAGAACTCCAAGGAAGAAAAAGAAGAAAGGTGAAGATAGGGTTGAAGAATCAAGATTTTATCCCCATATTCATGGTAAATCTTCAATAAGGTATGTAAGATCTTCATCTATGGGTGGACTTCACTCATAGATCCCCTTCAAAAACCCCAATTTCAAAGCTACAAAACCCAAAAGATAGGATTTGACGTCAATCTCATAGATTCCTTTCAAATTCGTTTTGAATTATTGAATTATGTTTGTTTATGGATATATTGATGATTTTATATTATTTTAAGTTGAAATCCTCAAGAATCCATCAATTATCCTTTTTTCTCAAATTGGATCTTAAAGTTTGTGTATTGATTGATGCAAGTAGAATGTGATAGAATTATGAATGATATGATTTGATTACTTGAAATATTTTATTATCCATGCCTAATGTAGTAATTCTAGTTGTGTTGATTGAATGTGATTCATGGTCCTTGAAGGGCAAATTATGAGAGTTATGTATGATCTTGATGTTTATGTACATGCTTTATGAATCCTTGAGAATAAAGTGATGATGACTGTGATGTAATTATGTTTTTGTTGAAAGGCTATTTACACACACACTCATGAATGAAATATGAATTAAGTTTCTATGATTATGTTAATGATGATGTGTTGATTGAAAGGCTAATTCAATTATATACTTATGAATGATAAGGACATGTTATGAATGGTTTACTCACAATATAGGGATTTTTAGTTGAAAGGCTATTCTCACCTTTGAATCTATGAGCTATCTTATAAATGATGTTTGGATTAGATGGATTCCCTCACAAAAAAAATGCCCTCACGTTAGTTGAAGTGGGGTATGTATTAGAAATCTCTTTATCGTATAATAATGAACTCAAGTAATGAAATGTTAAGTACTCCATGGGGAATAATTCTAAGCACCGAGTAAATATTGATTGAGATAGAAACTCATATGTGAGTTGAGGTGGGGTTTCTAGTAGTAATCTCCTTATCCGATAAACTTTGTGACCTCATAGGTTATTAGCTAGTATATCCACCTAAGCTAAGTTAATGGTTCTACCTTAGGAAAGTAGGACACCCTTTCGGTGAGGGTAACACCGAATTCCATGATTTTGTCACATGGTATATATCGGTTAAGACTTATCCGCCACAATGAATGATTATGAACTATGGCTTCTCAAGAATGCACCACTTAGTGTGGGTGGGGGTATGGTACTTCATCCATGCATTGCACAAGTAGGCTTCAATAATAGTTGTGGTGTGTTCCTATTATGTTGTGATGATTTATGAAATGAAGTATGCTTAATGTGGATTGTTGCTATGAGTTACTTTCCTTGATATGACTTAGTAAATGTGAATGTTTCATTGTCTATGAGTATTAAGTAAAGAGGATATCAAAGAATGGTAAGTATGATTATGGTGGCCTAAAAGTGGTACTTAGTATAGATGGGATTATGGGATCTTATATATGAATTTCACAAGTATAACTTATGGTTACTTATGAGATGGTCTATTTTGATATGATGATGTAAGTATTGACTATGATTGTATAAGCTATGAACTATGACTACTGAAGAAGCTTTACTTAGTATGGGTAGGAGTATGGGATCTTACTCATGCATTGCACAAGTAAGCTTTGAGGGTTCTTATGGTATGTTTTTATTATGCTATGATGATCTATATGTTGAATATGCTTGTAACTTATGTTTTTACACTAAAGCTCACGATGTTTCTCAAACTTGGCATATAGCACAGTTTTCATTAGATGTCTAATGAGACAAGTTAGACTTCCTCTTGCTTTTATAAAAGACTTTGATTGTATGGATAAAGTTATAAACTCTACATCATTTATTTTATCTTATGTCATCATATTCTAAGGGGTTGTATGAGAACTTTCGGAGATGAGTACGCCTTATCACATCTAGGGGGTACTCCTAGGTCATGACAAAATTGGTAATCATAGCACAAGGTTTAGAATGATTCTAGGATGATGTCTCATAAGCCATGTCTAGTAGAGTCTTGTTCATAGTGTGAAGCGCGCCATATTTATGTATGAGTGGCTTAAGTCGTGCATAGAGGTTAACTCTATAAAGTCCCTCTCCTAATCTATCTTTTTTGTCTTCAGGATATGAGTACACGAAGGGCTAACACAAGAAGAATGAAAGAGGAGAATGTGAATCAAGGAGATCCTCCTTAAGGTAATCAAGCTCCTAAAGATAATCAAGCTCTGATTAACCCTCCGGCTATGTCAGATGTGGAGGTTAGGTCAGTTCTTCTAATGTTGGCTCAAGCCGTGACAATCAAGCCCAAGCTATGACGGACCAAGCCAATAGATATGTTGGGGCTCATGTGAACCCTAATGTGAATTCCGCGTCTTCTAGATTGAGGGATTTTTCTAGAATGAACCCTCCCAAGTTTCTTGGTTCCAAAGTGGGAGAGGATCCTCAAGAATTTGTGGATGAGGTTTTTAAAATACTTGATTCCATGGGGTGACTTCGGTAGAAAAAGCAGAGCTAGTCGCTTACCAATTGAAGGACGTTGCTCAAGTTTGGTATACTCAATAAAATAGAAATAGGCCGGTGGAAGCGGATCCCATAGATTGGGATGTGTTTTAGAAAACATTTATTGATAGGTTCTTTCCTCGAGAGTTGAGGAAAAATAAGGTGGAAGAATTCATTAATCTTAGGCAAGGTAGCATGAGTGTTAACGAGTATGCCTTGAAATTTACCAAACTATTCAAGTATGCTCCATCTATGCTGGCGGATCTGAGGGATGAGAGGAGTAAGTTTTTGACGGGTCTGTTAGACTTAGTTGGAGAAGAATACCATACGACAATTCTCCATGATAACATGAATATCTCTATTATTATGGTGTATACCCAACTAATTGAGGAGTCCAAACTCAAGAGAAAGAATATAAAGGTAAAAAGAGCAAGGTCCGAAGAGCAAGGTCAACTAAGGTTCAAAAATAGGTCCTTCAATCAAGATTCCTCCAATGATTCTCCAATGGTCAACAATGATAGGGTGTCTAACCCTAAATCTCAAGGAGGAAATGGAGGCGGTTCTTCTTTTGAAAGATCTACATGTGCCAAATGTGGGAAGCAGCATGTGGGTAAGTGCCTAGCCAACACAAATGGTTTCTTTGGGTGTGGAAAGAAAGTTCAGAAGATGAGAGATTGCCTGACACTCATGGAAAAAGGGAGAGAGGCCAAGCAAGCTTCTCTTAGTGGTCCGAAACCCATTCCTCCAAATTATGGTCGCTTCTATGCCCTCCGATCTAGAGAGCACAAAGGAGCCCTTCCTAATGAAGGCACCCGTATGTTGATAGTTCCTTATAGATGCATATATTTTATTAGATCCCAATGCTCCTTTTTAGACTTTGATGTTAGCCTTGGTAGGGGTTTTATCCCAATGGAGAGATGGTATGCTTAGATAGAAATATTGTTGAGAGTTCCGATATCCTCATCTCATTCTTCTATTCCTATTCTAGCTTGAGACAAAGAGTTCCTTGTGGCTTGTTTCATGTTTTGGAGTAATGTGTGATTTTTGTGTTTCCATGATCTCCTTATAATATGCATGTTCTTGAGAAATTCATGTTTAGAAAGAAAATGAGTTTTCATGATTTATGTGTTCCTCATGTTGTTGTGCATTTAGTATGAGTTGCCTATATTCTTCATGAGAAGAAATGTTGAACATACTTTAATATGCTTTTGAGAGTAATTGCATAATTTGCTTCATGTTATTAAGTTGAGCATGCTTTGAGTTGGAGAAGGTAGTTCCTCCAATGAGTTTGAGAAATGTTGAAGTTTTCATACGTAATGGGTTGTTAGATGTAGTTCCTACTTCCTTGTGTTGCATTGAGTATGCTGAGATAGAGTGTATGTATCCTCCTTTGAATTGTGCATTATTAGATGTTTCATGAATGATGGGCTGCAAGTCTTGAGTCTTTAATTCTGTAAGGTGTCTAGATAGTCATTCGAGGACCAATGTTTCCAAGGGGGAGATATTGTAACAACCCGCAAACCAGTAGGCTTAACTACAGCTTTTCGTAAAGGTTAGAGTCGTAAATCTGCTTCTCGAACTTAATGAAAGGTTTAGGGGTTAACCGTCAAGGTACGACCCCCAAGGACCAACCAAGGGTCCTTGAGAAGGACCTAAAGTCTACCTAAACCTTCCTAAAACAGTGACCCACGGAGGGACCTATGCCCCGTACGGTGGCCAACGCTCTGTGGGAGATGGTAGTGAGTCAAAGGCAAAAATGAGGGGCTGCAGAACCCCAACCCACGCTCTGCCAGTATGGGCCATGGGTTAATCCATGCCCCGTAGGTAGGGGTCGTGGATAGGGCCTGTAGGTTAGGTTAAGTCGGCCTAAATGAGGGGTAGTCTAGGTAATTCCTAATTAAGTTAGTTTGATGTGGGATCATTTTATATTGTTTTAATTCACCTATATAAGTGTTTTTAAGTCATTAACAAACCCATAGACCTCATATAATCCCACGAACCAAATCCATAACCAACTTTCCCCAAATAAACTCTCTCTAGAACTCCAAGGAAGAAGAAGAGGAAAAGTGAAGCTAGGGTTAAAGAATCAAGCTTTTCTCACCAAATTCGTGGTAAATCTTCAATAAGGTATGGTATCTCTTCATCTATGGGTATCCTTTACCCATAGATCCCCTTTAAAACACCTAATTTCAAAGCTAGAAAATACAAAAGTTAGGGTTTGACTTCAATCTCATGGATTCCTTTCAAATTCGTTTTAAGTGATTGAATTATGTTTGTTTATGGGTTTAATGATTTTATATGATTTTAAGTTGAATTCCTCAAGAATCCATAAATTACCCTATTTTCTCAAATTGGATCTTAATGTGTGGGTATTGATTGATGCAAGTCGAATGTGATAGAATTATGAATGTTGTGAATTGATTACATAAATCATGCTATTATCAATGACTAATGTAGTAATTCTAGGTGTGTTGATTGATTGCGGTCCATGGTCCTTAAAGAGAAAATTATGAGAGTTCAGTATGATCTTGATGTTTATGCACATGCTTTATGATTCCTTGAGAATAAAGTGATGATGACTATGATGTAATGGTGTTGTTGTCGAAAGGATATTTACACACACTCATGAATGAAGTAGTAATGAAGTTTCTATGATTATGTTAATAATGATGTGTTGATTGAAAGGCAATTCTCAATTATACACTTATGAATGCTAATGACATGATGTTAATGGTATTCTCACACTATGGGGATTCTTAGTTGAAAGGCTATTCTCACCTATGAATCTATGAGCTATCTTATGAATGATGTTGGTATGAGATGGATGCCCTCATGTGAGCTGAGGCGGGGTATGTAGTAGTAATCTCTTTATTCCATAATAATGAACTCAAGTAATGAAATGTTAAGTACTCCGTGTGAAATGATGCTAAGCACCGAGTAGATATTGATTGAGATGGAAACTCATACGTGAGTTGAGGTGGGATTTCTAGTAGCAATCTCTTGAGATGGATTCCCAAACCTGTGTTGAGGTGGGGTATCTAGTAGGAACTCTTTATCCCATAAACTATGTGCCCTCATAGGTTATTAGCTAGTGGATCCACCTAAGCTAAGTTAATGGTTCTACCTTTGGCAAGTAGGACACCCTTTTCGGTGTGTGTAACACTGGATTCCATGATTTGCTCACATGGTCTATGTCGATTAAAGCTTAAACTCCCCCCTCCCACAATGAATGATTATAAACTATGGCTTCTCAAGAATGCAGTACTTTGTGTGGGTGGGGGTATGAGACTTCATCCATGCATTGCACAAGTAGGCTTTGAGAGTAGTTGTGGTGTATTCCTCTTATGTTATGATATTTATGAAATGGAGTGTGCTTAATGTGGATTGTTGCTATGAGTTACTTTCCTTGATATGACTTAGTAAATGTGTCACGACCCAGGGGTACCCCCTAAACGTAACATGACGTACTCATACAATCCCTTAGCAGCATCATAACATAAGATAATACAAAAGTATCAAAATTTAAAACTTCTTTTAAACCATACAATCGAAAACATTTTCATAAGCAAGAGGAAGTCTTTACTACACTCTTGTCTCAAAGAATCTATTAAACTCTTTAATAAAACTCTTGGGACACAGCCCATACAAGTCTAAAACAAAAAGAAATGACATAAAGGAAATATGGGTTTTCCTGGAAGCTATGAGGACTCGCCAATTCTTCAACTCTTCTTGCTTCTTGGAAACCTAGCCTTCAAGGAACTCAATCTCCTAAACCCTACATTTGATTAGAATGTAGGAGATATGCGTTAGTACAAAATGTACCAAGTATGAAAGCTAGAACAACATCATAAGAGCATCTCAAAATGGTTAGTCAACATAAGACATAAGCATAAGAGATAATAACATAGTCATAGCATTATCATCATAATCATAGAATGATCTCCAACATAAGCATCATATAAACATAGGTTAACATAAGACATAGTTAATGAGCATAGGTGATAAGTAGTAGTCATATAAGCATAAATGACTCTTAGTCATCTATTCCATAATAGCACCATTCTCAAGTAACCTCAAAAGCATGCATGTGCAAAGGTTGAATAGCATCCCATAATACCACCCAAGCCAAGTATCCCTTTTTGGTCATCTTAATCATAGTCTAAATGCATGGTTAAATCTTAAGCCTTTCTACTATAAGGGCACCATACTTCTAACTGACTTCAAAGCATACTTGTGCAATGCCTAAAAGGTATCCCATACCACCCTTCACACTAAGCATAACCTTGAAATCATCTTAGTCATATTCACCTTACTTTGGTCTTACTATTGGCTATATTCATATAGACAAGGGAACTATCACCTATAGTCAATCATATTTTGGAAGACAACTATAGAAACAACCCAAGCTAAGTATATACTATGTGCAGGAACCCATCATAACTATTTTTAAGTCATACTTGTGCAATGTATAAACATCATCCCATACTACTACCCACACTAAGTACCCCTTTAGACTAGCATGAATGCTCACTAGTTGGGGACTAGTCCCTCTATTCTATTTGCCTTTATTCATATAAGGTACTTCTCTATTTAGTATTAGGCAAGTCACAACACATGAATGAACTCTATTTCTCAATTCAAGTCTACCAAGGATAACCCCCTAATAGGCTGGACCATGCTATCATCTTACTAACATTACTAGGTTAAACTAAGCTAACTACCTTGGAAGACACACTATCATGCAAGTCCAAGCTATTGTAGGAATGGTCAAAGTGTCCTATCCTAGCTATCATGAAATAGTCCTAGTACAACTAAGTCATGCTACCCTTACAAGTATACTATGATACAAATGCAAGCTATCCTTAGGAAAGTATGATTCTCAATCCTAAACTATCCTTAGGAGAGTATGAGTCCTCAATCCCTAGCTACCATGACTAACCTAACTCAAGATACCCTTGAAATGCATCTTATAATGCAAAGTCAAGCTACCCTTAGGAAAGTATGGATCCTTAATCCTAAGGTACCCATAGGAGAGTATAAGTCCTCAATCCTAAAGCTACCATGAAATGGTCTTGGACAAACTAAGTCATGATACCATGAAGGCATCCTAAGAATGCTAGTTCAAGCTACCCATTGGATAGTATAAATCCTCAATCATAGGATACCGTGACTACTCCTAACTCATGCTACCATGAGATGCATTTTACAATGCCAAATCAAGCTATCCCTTAGGAGAGTATAGATCCTCCATCCTAATCTGTAAATCTTGGTCTTATCCTACTAAGCCAAGCTATACATGAAGGAAACATATGTCACAATTTCAAGCTATTCTAGACTAACAAGCTTTGATTCATTTTAGGTTATTAAGCCAGCGTAGAATCATTCTATGTGTGAAAACCTTTGATCTCCTAGAATCTTTATGCCTAAGTGTGTACGAGAGAAGCAATACACAACACAATTACATAATATTGTCTTTACCCCCAAAACCCTAACATCGATGGCTACAAGCCCTACCTTCAAGCTTAACTTCATTCTATCATCATTCATGTCTAAATTACAAGACATTCAATCACATTCTTTACTACTAAGTGATTCTAGTCATAATTCATCAGGTTCAATTTCATCTTTAAAACTCAAGATCCTTCAAATTCAATAAAGTCTAGTTCAATTCATGACTATATGATCCTAACTTTTATCAATTACTATACGTGACACTGATTTAGGAAGATTACCTTTGAACCTTCAATTTCACCTCTAATGGCATAAACCCACAAATATCACATTCATCAATTTAGACTAGGGTTTACCATAGAAAACACATAAATTCATCATAATATCAGTAAAAAAATTTAAATCAATCATAATTGGGTATTATCCACTAGATTGGAATCATACCCAAACTCTACCCACAATGTAAGAAGAACCCTAGCAAGAATTGGATTCTTGACTTCAAAATTGGGGGAAACTAAGAGGGCTCTATGGGGGAAGAACCCATAGATGAATAATATAAACATACCTCTACTCAAAGCCCTAAATAAAGCTTGCTTTAATGGTGAATTTCGACCTACACTACTTATATTCTTCTTCTTCTTCTTCTTCTTATTCTTTGCTTCTAGAGAGAGAATTTCTTGAGAGGAAGTGGGTTCTTAGATGAATGAATTAATGAGTTGGTCTAGGGTGTTATTAGATATTTATAGGTGATTTAATATCTCATTAAATTACCTCCCTAACCCCTAACTAATTATTTAATTAATTCCCTAAACCCCTAACTAAAACTAAAAATTAAAAAACTGTAAGGACCTACGAACCCCCACCCATGGACCGTGGGTGGGTTGACGGCTCGTGCTGGATGTTTCATAGGAGATTACTAGGGCTAAGAAGTGCAGGCCAAATAAGTCCTTGACCCACAACCCCCACCTACGGGGCGTGGGTGCACCTACGGCCAGTTGGTGGCCAAGCGTAGGTGCTGCCAAATTTTGCAGATTTGGGGCTGTTTTGAGGGTCCTCCCCAAGGACCCCTTGGGCGGTCCTTTGGGGGTCTTACCTTGACTCCCTAACCCTTAAACCTCTATTCTAAGTACGGGAATCTTTTTTACAACTTTTAATCCTCATACCATACTCCAAAACTCTTATGAAAGGCTCTAGAACTCTCTAGTTCAACTTACTAGTTTCCGGGGTGTTACATTATCTCCCCCTTGGAATCATTCGTCCTTGAATGATGATTCTAAACTCTTCTTAAAGTCATAACTCTAATCTAGCAGCCCATCATGCATGCACTACATCTAAATGCACATAATCAAGGAAGAAAACTTCAATTCCAAGCTAAACACTTTCAATGCAACACTAGGGAGTAGGAACTACCTCTACCAACCCAAACATGCATGAAACTCTAAATCTACTCATTTTTAAGGAGGAACTAACATCTCCTAGCTAGAACATGCTCAACACACACTGATGGAGCCTAAATGCAATTTACTCTCAAAGAGCATTTATTCAAGGAGGAATCTTTCAACTCCACCCTTAGGCATGTTCATAGTCAATTCATGAAGTCTATATGCAAATCTACTCAAATGCTCTACAACATGAGGAAAACAATGCATATAATTCATTTCTAACAAGACCTAAGAATTTTCATGAACATGCATATAAGGAAATCATGGCAACACATAAAGCACACAATAACCCCACTAGGTATGCACACACTCTCCCCCTTGGGAGTAAGCCTACACAAACTTTTCTAAACATCCTGCATACTAAAAACAACTTCAAAGTCCAACATAACAAGTCACAAAAGACAAGAAATATGGAAATTTACCAAAGCATAAAACAAATACCAGAAGGGACATGAGGAGATCACTCTCTTTTCAAGATTGAAGATCATAAAACCTATTCTTTTTTTGAGGCTCCAAATCCCCACTACTAGAGGCAACTTGCTTACCCTCTCTTCTTGTAACCTTAGACTTAGGGAAATCTTTCATCATGTGGCCACTCTCATCACAACTAAAGCAACCATTTCTACTAGCCAAACACCTACCATCATGCCTCTTACCACACCTAGGACAAGAGGGCCATAGGGACTCATTACTTATCCCTTGTGGCCTAGGGGTAGACACCCTCTCATCCTTATGTCTAGGAGCATTAGAAAAGCCTATTCCGGAAAACTTTTGTCGAATCCTAGAACGACCATGTCCATCGGACCCATCATGAAAGGACTTATCATTACCCATCCTAGACCTCTTTTTCTCTCTAGATTTTTCCTCTTCAAGTTTTTCTTCCTCCATTTGTTAAGCATACACCATAAGATGTGAGATATCCATATCATCATTGAGCATAATCGTATGACATTCTTTTGACACTAATTTGGACACCCCCGTCACATACATGTTCATCATATCCCTCAGACATGTTTCCATAGATGGGGAATACTTAGATAATAGAGTGAATTTCAAGGAATACTCTTTAACACTCGTGCTACCTTGCTTAAGGTTCATGAATTTTCCCACCTTGGCTTCCCTCAACTCTCGGGGAAAGAACTTATCTAGAAATGCCGACTAAAATGCTTCCCACTCTATAGGACCCAATTCTACCGGCCTACTATATTATCATTGCTCATACCAAATTTGGGCAACATCCTTCAATTTACAGGCGGGTAGCTCCGCTTTCTCTATAGAAGTCACCGGCTCACCGCTATGATAGTTAACACTTTATAAACCTCTTTTATGAACCCATTTGGATCCTCCTCCACCTTAGAGCCACTAAACTCCGGAGGATTCATCCTAAAAAAATCTCTTATCCTAAAAGCACCCATCCCCCTAATTGGGTTTTTCAGAACCACCACCTCTCTACTCTCTTGCACTGTCAAGGCTTGAGCCAATAATTGTATAGAAGTCCTAAACTCCGCAAGAGTGGCATTCCCAATTGGAGGGTCATTTGGAACTTGAGGAGGAGCTTGTGGAGGAACTTGGAGGGGAACCTCTAGTTCCACATTGTCTCCCTCTTCTCTCCTAGCATTCACCCTTGTGCTAGCCATACCCTTAAAAACAACGGGTACATATTAGAAGAAGGGCCTACTAAAGCTAAACTCTATGGCACGACTACGAGAATGAAAAAGTGAGACTTTTCCTAAGCATCCAATAGCCTCCTATTAATAAATGTGGTGCACTTCACATTTATGAACAAGACTCTACTAGACGTGGTTTGACACAATCCTAGAAACATTCTAAACCTTGTGCTCTGATTACCAAATTTGTCACGAGTCAGGGGTACCCCCTAGACGTAACATGGTGTACTTGACCCCGAAGGGGTCTCATGCAAGCCCTTAGCATCATCATAACATAAGATAATATAAAATTATGGAAAATTTAAAACTTCTTTAAAAGCATACAAGCGAAAACATTTTCATAAGCAAGCAAAAGTCTTTACTACACTCTTGTCTCACACCATCTATTAAAATCTTGAATAAAACTCTTGCGACACAGCCCATACAAAGTCTAAAACATAAAGAAATGACATAAAGTAAATATGAGTATCTCCTCGAAGCTCTGAGGACTCACCAATTCTTCAACTTTTCTTGCTTCTTGGAAACCTAGCCTTCAAGGAACTCAATCTCCTAAACCCTACATTTGATTAGAATGTAGGCAATATGCGTTAGTACAAAATTTACCAACTATGAAAGCTAGCACAACATCATAAGAGCATCTCAAAATGGTTAGTCAGCATAAAACTCAAGCATAAGAGATAATAACATAGGCATAGCATAATCATCATAATCATAGCATGATCTCAAACATACATAAGCATCATATAAGCATAAGTCAACATAAGACATAGTTAATGAGCATAGGAGATAAGTCATAATCATATAAGCATAATTGACTCTTAGTCATCTATACCATAATAGCACCATTCTCAAGTAACCTCAAAAGCAAATATGTGCAAAGCATGAATAGTATCCCATAATACCACCCAAGCCAAGTATCCCTTTTTGATCATCTTAATCATAGTCAATATGCATGGTTCAATCATAAGCCTTTTACTATAAGGGTACCATACTTCTAAGTGACTTCAAAGAACACATGTACAATGCATGAAAGGAATCCCATACTACCCTTCACACTAAGCATACCCTTGAAATCATCTTAGTCATATTCACCCTAATTTGGTCTTACTATTGGCTATCTTCATATAGACAAGGGAACTATCACCTATAGTCAATCATATTTTGGAAGACAACTATAGAAACAACCCAAGCTAAGTATATACTATGTGTAGTAACCCATCATAACTATTTTTAAGTCATACTTGTGCAATGTATAAACATCATCCCATACTACTACCCACACTAAGTACCCCTTTAGACTAGCATGAATGCTCACTAGTTAGGGACCAATCCCTCTATTCTATTTGCCTTTATTCACACAAGGTACTTCTCTATTTAGTACTAGGCAAGTCACAACCCATGAATGAACTCTATTTCTCAATTCATGGCTACCAAGTAATAACCACCTAATAGGCTAGACCATGCTATCATCTTACTATCATAATTAGGTTAAGCTAAGCTAAATACCTTGGAAGACACACTATCATGCAAGTCCAAGTTACTCTAGGAAATGTACAAGTGTGCTATCCTAGCTATCATGAAATAGACCTAGACCAACTAAGTTATGCTACCCTTACAAGTATACTATAATACAAATGCAAGCTATCCTTAGGAGAGTATGATTCTCAGTCCTAAGATATCCTTAGGAGAGTATGAGTACTCAATCCCAAGCTACCATGACTAACCTAACTCAAGCTACCCTTGAAATGCATCTTATAATGCAAAGTAAAGCTACCCTTAGGAGAGTATGGATCCTCAATCCTAAGCTACGCTTAGGAGAGTATAAGTCCTCAATCCTAAAGCTACCATGAAATGGTCTTGGCCAAACATAGTCATGCTACCATTAAGGCATCATAATAATTCTAGTTCAAGCTACCCATAGGAGAGTACAAATCCTTATTCCTAGGATATCATGACTACTCCTAACTCAAGCTACTACGAGATGCATTTTACAACGCCAAATCAAGCTATTCCTTAGGAGAGTATACATCCTCCATCCTAATCTATAACTCTTAGTCCTATCCTTCTAAGCCAAGCTATATATGAAGGTAACATATGTAACAACTTCAAGATATTCTAGACTAACAAGCTTGGATTCATTTTAGGTTATTAAGACAACTTAGAATCATTCTATGTAAGGGAACCAACCTTGTATCTACTAGCATCTTTATGCCTAAGTGTGTAAGAGAGAAGCAATACACAACACATTTACATAATATTGGCTTTACCCCCAAATCCCTAACATTGATGGCTACAAGCCCTAATTTCAAGCTTAACTTCATTGTATCATCATTCATGTCTTAATTACAAGACATTCAATCACATTATTTGCTACTAAGTGAATCTAGTCATAATTCATCATAGCGGTTCAATTTCATCTTTACAAGTCAAGATCCTTAATATTCAATAAAGTCTAGTTCAATTCATGTCTATATGATCCTAACTTTGATCAATTACTATACATGACATTGATTTAGGAAGATCACCTTTGAACGTTCAATTTCACCTCTAATGACATAAACCCACAAATATCACATTCATCAATTTAGACTAGGGTTTACTATAGAAATCACATCAATTCATCATAATATCACTAAAAAAAAGCTAAATCAATCATAATTGGGTATTATCCACTATATTGGAATCATACCCAAACTCTACCCACAATGTAAGATGAACCCTAGCTAGAATTGAGTTTTTGACTTCACAATTTGGGGAAACTAAGGGGGCTCTATGGAGGAAGAACCCATAGATGAATAATATAAACATACCTTGATTCAAAGCCCCAAATAAATCTTGCTTCAATTGTGAATTTCGACCTAGACTCCTTCTCTTCTTCTTCTTCTTCTTCTTCTTCTTTGCTTCTAGAGAGAAAATTTCTTGAGAGGAACTGGGTTCTTAGATGAATGAATTAATGAGTTAGTTTAGGGTCTTATTAGGAATTTAAAGTTTTTTTTAATAGCTCATTAACCGACCTCCATAACACCTAACTAATTACTTAATTAATTCCTTAAACCCCTAACTAAAACTAAAAACTAAAAAATTGTTAGGACCTACAAAATCCCCGCCCACGGACCGTGGGTGGGTTGACAAATCGTAATGGCTGCTTCGTAAGTGAGTACTGGATATAAGAAGTTTAGGAAATCTTAGGCCTTGACCCACTACCCTCACCTACGGGGTATGGGTCCACCTACGGCTAGTAGGTGGCCAAGAGTAGGTGCTGCCAAATTTTGCAGATTTGGGGCTGTTTTTAGGGTCCTCCCCAAGGACCCCTTGGGTGGTGCTTGGGGGGTCCTTGGGGGGTTGTACCTTGAATTCCTAACCCTTAAACCCCTATTCTAAGTATGGGAATCGGTTTTACAACTTTTAATCCTCATACCATACTCCAAAACTCTTACAAAAGGCTCTAGAACTCTCTAGTTGAACTTACTAGTTTCTGGGGTTTTACAAAATGTGAAGATTTCCTTGTGTATGAGTTTTAAGTAAAGAGGAGATCAAAGAATGTTAAGTATGATTATGGTGGCCTCAAAGTTGTACTTAGTATAGATGGAATTATGGGATCTTATCTTTGCACTGCACAAGTGTAACTTGGGGTTACTTATGAGATGGTTCTATTTTGATATGATGATTTTAGTATTGACTACGATAGTATGAGCTATGAACTGTGACTACTCAAGAAGCTTTACTTAGTATGGGTAGGAATATGGGATCTTACTCATGCATTGCACAAGTAAACTTTGAGGGTACTTATGGTATGTTTTTATTATGCTATGATAATATATATGTTGAATATGCTTGTGACTTATGTTTTTACACTAAAGTTCATGATGTTTCTCAAACTAGGCATATAGAATGGTTTTCAACTAAAATGCCCTTTTTAGCATGTCTTAAAGGTTTTTATGCATGGCTATCATACTTAGTGCATTTTTGTACTCACCCATATTTTCTACATTTTTCACAAAAATGTAGGTTCCAGTTCTTAAGGAGATCTTCTTGTTGTTCAATCTTGGATCAACTATTCTCCTAGCTTGTGGTGAGTCCTCAAGATTCAAGGACGTATGCATCATTAGTAGTTTCCTTCTAGTCATTTCATGTTCGGTTTATTTTGAAAAGGCTGTGACCCTATTTTTGATTCAAAGATTGTATTAGACTTCTAATTGAGATAAGTTAGACTTCTGTTTGCTTTTATAAAAGACTTTGATTGTATGGATACAATTTTAAATTCCACATCATTTCTTTTATCTTGTGTCATGATATGCTAAGGGTCTTATATGAGACCTTACGGGGTTGAGTAAGCCTTGTCACATCTAGGCGACGACACTCTTCCCACCCGGTCCCAGCCCCACTCTCAGGTGCACAAATGGAGGAGGACCTGGTGGCCGTCCGGTGGAGATTGGGATATTCCTTTGCTAGTACCACTATGGTTTCACCCTGCACTGCTCTGGAGGTTGAGATGCTCCACCGTGAGCTGCGCTAGAAGAGGAGGAAGAGTTTGGAGAGGGTTCGTCTGATGGTCCATATGTGGAAGTCCTTGAAGGTCATCCTCTCTTGTGTTGACCCCGGATAGAAGGTTCCCCGAGTCAATAAAGGAGAGTTTTGGAACTTTACCTTTATGGACAAGGCCATGACTGGCCTGGTACCCAGGAGGACCTATACTCTAAAGATGATACCTCTCAGTCCCAAGGATTTGGTTTTTTACCCCTCTTGGGCCTGCATTTGAACAATACTTTATTTTATATTTTTGCTTTTCCTTACTTTTTGTCAGCACACGGATGCTGGTTTCTGCTACTTTTCACAGTTAATATTAATTGCTAAGGGTTGATAACATATTATCCTTATTGTTGAGTAATGATAGGGTTGCGAGAATTGACCCATGTAGGATACGGGGTTTACATGTGTGACTAGGGAAAAACAGGGGTGACATGGTTGAGATTCTGTCTCGCCCTGTCCCGCTCTGGCGGGAGTAATCCCGCACTGGAAATATCGCCTTGGTGGGAATAATCCCGCCCAGTGGCTCAGACGGAACAGAACCCACAACAATAATTTTTCTGGGGTTTTCCTTGTTTCTAAAATTTCCCTTTGATCCCGAGGCTATAACTAGGTATTTAGGATAACTCTGTTAACTAGGATGGTCATTATTTATCTCAAGTAATTCTCACGGTTCACACTTCAGAACCTATTCTAATTAATTCAACACCACAAATACGCACATCCCCTGGATATGCCCAGAACCTTACATAGTCATAGTCGGTCGCAACACACATCCATATTTCATTACGAATCACATCGTAGTCTATCTAAGCCCTTTCACTAAACTTTGTAATGAATCTCTTTTCGCCAATAATATCACGATACTCAAGCAACTATTTGGTACATAATCATATCACATAATCCAAGAAAATACACCCCTAACATAAACAATTATTTTCAGACAATAACATGTACACATACACAGTTTCATGTTACAACTCACAAACAAGTTCAATTATTACTCAGTTCGTTCCATAGATGACCATTATTGATCGTCCATGCATTTATATAGCCTCTAAGGCCAGATACCAATTAGAACCTAGTCAGCTCCAATTTACTTTGCTTGCATCCCTTCAGCCGGGACTACGACATCTAGTTCCCTTTGTTGAAATACCAATTAAACACAACCCATACCACAAGAGACAACTCACACGAAAGGAGGGAAAAATGGAACACTTGCTAGAGTGTTTCCTAGCTTCCTGAAGATTAGATGTAGATGCCAACACACTAATCTGCAGGAGTCTAGTCCACACTTGCTCTTGTATTAGGAGAGAGGTAACCTGGGCTTTGATACCAATTTGTCATGACCCGACTCACCAGTCCGTGCGGGCACCCACTCTAACACCTGAGTAGGAGAAACCTTGATTTCCAAACAGTTTCAGACATGCGAAAGAGTAAGAAAAACTGATGAGTAAATAACATTTATGTGATTTTTATAAAATAAAGATGTTTTTAATGATTCAGGTTAAGACTTGTAAAGTAATTAACACCTCTAGGGATCTAGTGTAAATAGGTACAAGAGCTTCTAAGATTACAAAGTAGAAATTATAGTAACCAATGGAGCTCCTACCACATTGAAGGAAAAATAGAAGTTGTTGGAGATTAACTTCGTCTTCACCTATGAAACAATCATTGACCCTACAACCAGACTATGCCAAAAAGGCATAGCAAGAGTAGTATCAGTACAACCACATGTAATGGTAGGCATCATCGGTCAACCCGATGCCCGCCGCATAATCTAAGGAAATCAACTAGTAGGAATCATGCAATAAGACTATTCATTCTTCCACCCTCACCATTCTCGAATACTTTTAAACACACTAATACACTTGACTCTAACCCCCTCTCTACTCGCTTCGCTCTTAATAATAACTTATCCATTTTACCTATTAAAATATTCCAGATGTAACCACTACCAACCTGACAACCATTCAAGTCATACCCTTACTTTTTCCACCTCACTATTCAACCTTTGACTCCATAGAACATCACCTCAAAGTTTATTAATCGTTTCTGCCTACTAATCGCCTTCCAGGGTGACACCTATCTATTAACCCTTACGACATAACTCTACCCCAACTCACACTCTAAGGACACAAACCACTCCTCTAAAGTATACAAGGTGTGCCTGGACCTTTGGTCTCTGCTTACCATATCTTATTCTGGTATGAGCCTGACCATTCACAGTTCATTCAATATTGAGATATTTAACCAAATGAGAACAACACATTAATAAAGTTATATTATTTTATGGTTCAATCATCATCTCAGAGTAATGCACAATTCCACATTCTCAATAACAAGTAGACATATATGACAATTCAATGGTTCTCTCATGGAACCCATACCCAACCTGTTAGTGTATCGGAACGTGATACCTTATCCCAAATAGTGTTCCAGACGTGGCACCCGATCCAAAATATGTGGCAGAACGTGGCACCTGATCCAAGTTAGTGTATCGAAACGCAACACCCGGTCCATTCTATAACACCCTGTATATGAAAATAGACCAAACCAATAGATTTCTAGAAGTTGCAGGTGCAACCCATGATTACCACCCACGGACCGTAGTGTAACCCATGGTCCGTCCTGGTGGTCCGTGGATGGCCACCTATAGCCCTCCCCATAACCCATCCTCTGTAGTCGATCGATGGACTAACAGGGCAGATCGTAGATACATCGATGGATCGTCGATCAGTCCATAGGTCAACACCCTCACTACCCCTAAAATCCATCCTTTGAAGTCGATCGACAGACTGAAAGGATGGATCGTGGATCAGTCAACATATCATCGATCAGTTCGTAGGTAGATTTAGTAGATTTTAAGTCAGGGGTCGTTTGGTCTTTTTCTTATGCATTAGACCTCTAAACTATGTCATATAACCCTTAAACTACATGGTCTTGGTAAGTTTTATCCTAGTAAACTAACTAGAACTTACCCTAATAAATTATTCACCAAAAAATCATCAAACTTAGAGCAAAATAGAGGAGAAGGTGTAATGCCCAAGAAACTAGTAGACTAAACTAGAGCCAAGAGCTAAAGTTTTAGAGTTTGATGTAGGTGGATTAGAGTCGTAGATAAGACTTCCCATACTTAGAATGAGGGGTTTAGGGGTTGAACGTCAAGGGATATCTTGCACCCCATAAACTAGTAGATCATCTAGGGCTTAGTGAGGGCCAAGGCAAGGGGCAAGAGCCAAGTCCAAGGCTGCCCCAAGTGTGGTGAACACTGCCTCAAGTCCACGACCACCACCACAGCTAGTGGTGTGGACCATAACTCATGGTGTGGATCGTGAGGCCAAGGTAATAGCTCCCTAAGGGCTGCCTCAATATGGATTACCTCCACGAGCCACTTCACGACCAGTGGTCTTGACCACAGTTCGTAGGAAGGCTCGTGAATCTGCCTTAAAATGAGGGAATCCAAGACTTTTTAAGCCAAGAACCAACCCTTGTTCACGAACACCTTCATGAACAGTGGTCTTATCCACGGTTAATGAAGGGCCTCGTGAAGTTCCCTTAGACTTTTGGAAGGCGAAGACACTGCCTAGGGACCACAACGTACACCACGACTCGTGGGCTTGACCATGGATCATGGGGGGTCTCGTGGACATCCCTTGGTCTTGTGGAGGCCAAGACACCAAGTCCTAGCTACTGGTCCAAAACCACGAGCAGGACCACGGTCAGTGGTGAGGACCACGACTCGTGGTGCCTCTCATGAAGGCTTGGGCAGTAGGCTGCCAAGAGGGGAGTTTTTAAGAAATTCAAAATATGGGAGTATTTGGGTGGGGTCATTCTACCTAGTCCTAAAGCCCCTATATAGGATATTTTAAGCTTTTAAACACCCATTTAAGTCACTTTATCACAAGACCCAAATCAAAACCCCAAAATCCTCTCCACTCAAATATTTCTCTCTCTATAAAACCCCATTGAAGAAGAAGCTAGAGCTTGAAGCTAAGGTCAAGAACAAAAGCTCCATTGTTGAAAGCTTGTGTAGGGATTTGATTAAAAGTATGTTTAGATATTCATCTATGCGTTCTTACCCCATATAGCCCCCTAGATTTCCCCAAATTTGTGAAAAAGAAACCCAATCTAAGCTAGGGTTTCTTCCAATGTGTGGGTTTAGTTGGCTATGACTCTAATTGGTTGGATAATACTTATTTATGATTAATTAAGTGTTAATTCATGATATTATGATGAATTTATGTGATTTATATGAATACCCAAGTCTAATTGATGAAGTTCAAATGTGTGGGATATTGCCATGGATGGTGAAACTGAAGGTCAAGGTGATCTTCTAAAATTAATGCTTTGACTAGTGATTGTCTAAGGCTAGAAACCTATGTATATGAATTGATTTAGAATAATGTGAATATGATGGGTCTTGATTAGGGTTGCTTGAGATTGATCTTACATGATGAATTATGACTAGATTCTCTTGATAAGGAAAAATATGACTTGAATTGCTTAAAGCTGAACCTTATGACTTAAGTATCTTGTAACCTAGACATGAATGATGATAGAATGAAGTAAAGTTTTGAGAGTAAATCTTGTAGTCATGAATGTTTAATAACTACGGCTTGAGAGTACAGTCAATGTGATGAATAGAAGTCTAATAGGTAGAATTGTGGTGAAAGGCCTATACTCACCTAACCTACCTTAAGAATGCTTGAACGTATGAAGTTATAGAATCACTTGGACATGGATTGGTTGTCAAGGACATCGTTCCATGAGACATGAATGTTAAGCAAGGTTTCATATTGAAATCTTGGGGTGTATGCTTGACCCCAAGTGGGTATTGACAATGAGATGGAGTTTCACACAAGAGAGGGATTGGGCTCCAAGTTGAAAGGAGAACCACAACTAGTTTATGTGAGGACTATCCAAGTTAAAGAGGGAACTATTACATAGTAGAGTATGGGTTTTCCCAAAGTTAGGTCTCTTGAGATGGAAGCCTTCACATAGTTGAGTTAAGGTTTCTAGTAGCAATCTCCATATCCAATGAACTAAGACATACTTGAAGAAGCATCTCATAGTGTTCAAAAGAATAAATGAACTAAGACTTACTTAATAAAGTTGCTCATAGTGTTCAAGAGTATGAATGAACCTAGACATGCTTAAGGTAGTATCTCATAGGGTCCATGTTAATAATGAACCTAGACATGCTAAAGGTAGTATCTCATAGGGTTCAAGCTAATAATGAACTAAGATGTGCTTAGGAGAGTACCTCATAGTGTTCTAAAGTTAAAGAGAGGAACTAGGTTCCAAACCAAGAAGTATGAGTATGAGGACCTAAAAGTATTACTTAGCATGAATAGTATTATGGGATGCCATTCATGCATTGCACAAGTATGACTTATGGTTGTTCAAGAAAGAATTATTTGAGTGATGTATCATTGTAATAGGGTTGTGCTATAGTTTCCTTCCATGACATAATTTACTAAGGATGGTAGTTCCCTTGTCTATATGAAGTAAGCTAATGAAGGAGGCCAAAAGAGAGTAAGGATGACTATGTTGACTTAAAGGTTGTGCTTAGTGTGAATAGTATTATGGGATGTCATTCATGAATTGCACAAGTGTGCCTTGAGGTTGCTTCGGAGTATAGTTCTCTTATGATATGAAAGCCTAGGTCTTGATTATGAATGTGGACTATGCCTAAGAATGACCAAAAAGAGGTACTTAACTTGGATGGTATTATGGGATGTTATTCTTGCCTTGCACAAGTATGCTTTGAGGTGGGTTGTAAATATGAAAGTCTAAGTAAAGACCATGCCATGAGTTTGATGTGTCTCATATGGTCACTTATTATGTCTTATGTTGACTTATGATTATATGATGCTTATGTTGGATATTATGCTATGACTATGTTATTATCTCTTATGCTTATGTTTTATGTTGACTCACCATTTTGAGATGCTCTTATGATGTTGTGCTAGCACTCATACTTGGTACATTTTTTACTAACACATACTTTGCCTACATTCTAATCAAATGTAGGGTGTTGGAGATGGACAAGAAGAGTTGAAGATTTTTGTGAGTCTTCATAACTTCGAGGACAAACCCATTATTTCCTTTATGTCATTTCTTTATGTTTTAGACCTTTATATGGGCTGCATCCCAAGTCTTTTATTCAAGAGTTTTAATAGATGGTTTGAGACAAAGATGTAGTAAAGACTTCCATTTGTATTTTATGAAAAAAATTTATTGTATGGAGACAAGAAGTTTAAAATTTTCCGTACTTTTCTATTATGTTATGTTATGATATGCTAAGGGCTTGTATGAGACCCCTTCGGGGGTAAGTACGCCATGTTACACCTAGGGTATACCCTTGGGTCCTGATTGAAGAAGTTTACCAACCCTATTTCTAAAATGCAGCAAGGTTTTCATCAGTTCTAGCCCTTGGGTCCTGTCGAATTCATCACCTGGTATGTGGCATTTCACTAGTGGGTTCCTTTCACCCATTAGGTCCCTATATTTAAGGTAGATTCTTGATTCCCTTCATATTATCTAGACCTAGGATTTCTCTAATTTCAGTAGATTATTATGAAGGGCAAAGGGTCAAAAATACCCCTAAACTTTGGTTTATTGTTTGACTTTACCCTCGCCATTAAAATGAAGTTAATTTTACCCCTCCCGTTACTAAATTCACCAAATTTACCCCTCATTAGACGGAATCCCCAAAATTGACCCAAATTTTAAAAAAAAACCCTATTCCCTATTTTAACCCAATGACCCGACCCCATTTAGAATAACCCGGTAACCCTATTTACCCATTCTTCCAAAATTTCTTTACCTATTTACCCATTATCCAATTTTAACCCGACCCGACCCATGTAATAATATAACCCATTTATGTTTATCTTTATATCCGTTCATCTTCATCTTTAAAATTAATAAAAAAATAAAAAATGTAGTCTACAGGCTGATAGAAATGCAGATATTGATAGAGTTCATACTTCACAAAGTGCTACTGTAGTACATATTCTGAAGTTTTCACATATTTGAAGAAAAAAAAAATCAACAAATTAAAGCAAAAAAGCTGCCTGGAAAAGTTCTAACTCCGCTACCCAAAAAACAATAATATCAAACCAAAAAATAAAATAATCCACAACAAAGTTTAATAGCATACAATCAATGATAAACTTGAACAAGGAATATGAAAAAATGAAAAATTATTGGAGCTTGAACTCCCTAACCAAATCTCAAACACAGAGAAAAGAGTGAAAAATGTAAAAGAAAAATAAATCATAATAAAATATTAGAATGGAAAGCAAACAGAGGGTCACCGGAAAATGGGATGAAGCTCGGTCGTGGAGCAGTGTTGGTGTTGTTAACTGGTTCGAGAAGTGGGTTTGTTGATTTTGGCGTTAGGAGAGAGGCTGTGGTGGTTGCTGATTTGTAGATCCTCGCCGGAGTTCATGGTCGTTATTCACCGGAGTTGGAGACAAAAACACCTATACAATAGAAGAAAACATAAAAGGGGAAAAGGGAGGGGAAAGGCGGTGGTCGCTCTTGGCTGGAGCTGGTGGATTTTGGTAATTGTTTGATGGGTGTTTTCAAATCGATTGTTTACAGGTTGTTTTTGAAAAGGAACCCAAGTTTAAAGAAGAAGATGAACAATATAGAACAAAAATGGGTTATATTATTAGGTGGGTCGGTTCGAGTCGGGTTAAAATTGGATAATTTAAGTAAAAATTTGTTAATTTGAGTCAATTTGGGGCTTTCCGTCAAATGACGGGTATATATGGTGAAATTAGTAACGGTAGGGGTAAATTTAACTTCATTTTAACGGCAACGGAAAGTCAAACAATAAACCAAAATTGAGGGGCATTTTAGACCCTTTTCCCTATTATGAATTAGTTACTTTAATGTTCCTAATCAGATTATCATGTTGTAGTATCATGTTTTCCCAGATTCATGCATGAACTCAGAACCCTAGCTATGTAGTTCTTTTAGTTCATGAATTACACTTGCTAGGTCAGATATTTTAGTTATACACGCCTCAAATTTAAATGTTTCATTATCAGCACATTAATATTGCATCATCAGAGTTAGCATGATGTGAAGAAATTCTTTTGGGATGAGCCTTACTTGTATCGTAGTTGTGCTGATGGGATTATTCGTCGATGTGTGCCTGAGGTTGAGATGTTGAGTGTACTTGAAGTATGTCATTCATCACCTATTGGTGGACATCACAGTGGTATTCGAACTGCGCATAAGATTTTGCAGTGTGGGTACTACCGGCCTACCATCAACCAAGATGCTCATGATTTCGCCTAGTCTTGTGATCGTTGCCAAAGAAAAGGAGGGGTTTCAAAGTGGCAAGAGCTTCCTATGAATTCTATATTCATCATAGAGTTGTTTGATGTATGGGGCATTGATTTTATGGGTTCATTTGTTAGTTGACATGGGATGAAGTATATTCTTGTTGCGGTTGATTATGTATCAAAATGGGTAGAAGCAGTTGCGCTCCCCAACAATGAATGTAAAAGTGTCATCGTATTTTTGAAAAAGAATATCTTTTCCAGATTTGGTACACCTAGGGAAATTATCAGTGATGAAGGTTCCCACTTTTGTAATATGTTGTTCAAGGTGCTACTTGAGAAGTATGGTGTCTTCCACAATGTAGCCACTCCTTACCATCCACAGACTATCGGGCAAGTTGAAGTGTCTAACAGAGAGATCAAACAGATTTTGGCAAAGACTGTGAATGCTAAAAGAATGGATTGGTCAAGTAAGCTTGATGATGCTCTAAGGGACTATCACACTCATACAAAACCCCCATATGTATGTCTCCTGACCAACTTGTATATGGGAAGTCTTGCCATTTACCGGTAGAGCAAGAGCATAAGGCTTTGTGGGAAATGAAGAAGCTAATTTTGGATTGGGGCGCTGCATCTAATCAACGAATGAATGACTTGAATATGCTTGATGAGTTTCGCTTAAAAGCTTATGAAATTAAGCCTAGTACAAGGAGAAGATGAAGAAGTTTCATGATCAAAAAATTGAAAAGTCAGAATTTGTTGTGGGTGATCTTGTGCTTCTATTCAACTCTAGGTTGTGCTTGTTTCCGGGAAAACTCAAATCCAAATGGACTGGGCTATTTTTGCTCAAAAAAGTGCTTCCCCATGGAGCGGTTGAGCTTGAGAACAGTGAAGGAACAAGGTTCATGGTTAACGGTCAAAGGATCAAGATCTATCAGGGAAATGCAGAAAGTGTACAAGAAGTTGTTGAGACCTATCATCTTGATGAAGTCTGAGTAATCAAGAGGCCTGCATCGTGCCGCGATGTTAAATCAAGCGCTGCTTGGGAGGCAACCCAAGATGTAAAATCTAGCCAACAATAGGTTTTTGTTTTTCGTTTACTAGTTTTCTTTGTTTAGTTGCTTCTCTGAACTCATTTAGATAGTCGTTCTAATTTTGTTTTAGTTTTGGCTAGACATAGCATAGGGTCCGTGTCTAAAAAGTGTCCAGAAAATGTAAAAAGAACGTGCTAATGGTTGTTACATGTGAAGGGGTGAAAAGCAGAATCTGCAGAAAAAAGTCTGGTGCAGCGATCTACGGACCCCATTGACAGTCTGTGTCCGTAGATCCCACGTAAGGTTTCTAAATTTTTCAAGTGCAAGTTTGATACGGTCCCCCATCTATGGACCGTAGATCGACCCACGGACTCGTGGGTCCAAAACCCTAAATGCTGCCTGACCCAACCCGGACTAATCCTATTTAAAATCCCCCAATTTTAAACCATTACCACTTCCCTCCATTTACCACCAAACCGTTTCTAAACTTCCCAATTCCTTAAATCACTCCATAACTCCCCATTAAATTTTCCTTTCCTTTCCCCTTAAAACCTAATTTTCCTTTCCTCTCTAACCTCCACTCATCCCAGAAATTACCCAATTTCTCTAAACTTTTTTTTGCAAAACTTCGGTGTTCGGGTTCGGCGCAACTAGGCGATTAGTGTGGTCTTTCAAAGCTTAGTGTCATCACGCAATCACCCCACTCCTCGTTGCTGGTAAGGTAATAGACTTTCCCCTCACTTTGAATTTTGGTTCATAGATTGAATATAGAAAGTCGGGAGTCGGGTCTTGACCTTGGGTAATTAAGTGTATGTAATTGCATGCAAAATTTTAAGTACTAAAACCTTTGGGACGATGGATTATGATTATGTTGCCTTTATAGTGTGCTAAACCTGTCTAAATGCTAGTCTATAAGTAAGTTTCGACTTAGGGTTCCAAATATTGTATGCGATAATTATCCAATTGAGTATTTGGAACCCTTGGAATTATGAACTAGCTTGATTAAATGTTGAAATGCATGGTTAGACTAGGATACTGTTGAAAATGGTCAAATATGGGGGCTTAAAAATAATGAATGTCTGAATCCTGGCACAAATCACGTCTACGAGACCACGTCTACGGATCGTAGTTCAATCTATTGACCGTAGATCAGGTTCATGGAAGGTTGCACTTGAAAATTTCACCAAGTGTGACACCACAGAGGTGGAGTACGGTCCGTAGATTAATCTACAGACCGTTCTGTACATCTGTGATTTCCATCTGCGACCAATAGTGTTGGTCCTCAGATCCACGGAAGGGTTCCACGGACCGTAGTTCAGTCTCCGGACCGTAGGTCTCCACCGTATATGAACCCTATAGCCATTGTCTGAATTTTTTTCTATTTTTCGTTTTTGTTCGGTTTTAGTTCTAAAATATTTTCGAGTGTGCCCTGAGTTTATTATGGTACTAATTAGCCATCCACAGGTACCATGGAGCCTAAGAAGCAAGTAACCTACTCTAAAAGGGGCAAATCAAAATCCGTGCAGCCTACTTTTAGGCAGATTGATGAAGAAACAGATGCAAAAAAAGATCCAACATATGTTCCACTGGCCACGAGGACATCCCCTACTGCACCTCGGGCTACCCTAATTACGTCCCGGTAGGTGGTCACCGACGTAGTCACTGTCTCCCAATCTGATGAGGAGAACATACTGATCGGGTCATTGACTGGTTTCACCTCCAGTTATGAGGCTGGTTCTGCTTCTGGTTTTGAGGCTGTTCTATTTCCGACTCAATGTCCGCCTCTGCTTCCGGCTCTGAGCCAACCCATGCTGCCGGCTCTGGTTCTGGATTCGCCTCAAGCTCAGGAGCACATGACAAAACTGCCTCGTCTGATGAGGCCACCAGTTCGGGAGAAGTCCAAGCGCCACGAAGTTATGACCCTAATCTGGTGGTTGGGGAGAAAAATAGATGGTGTGTTGAGGGGCAATGGAAAATCTACCGGAATGCCAGAATGTTGAATGAGAAAGAGAAGATGGCCCGACTTATTATTGAAGAGAGAAGAGTCATCACGGAGAGCTTACGCACTATCCCCGACACCCACCGGCTCTTTCAGCTTCACAAGTGCGGCTGGATGGCTCGAGACCTTCGGACTTATAGTAAGGAGATTATGCGGGAGTTCTATGCCTCTTATGCTGCCACTCTGCGAGGTTCAATTGACAAGAGATCCAAGCCCATTGCCCAGGACCCTATCACTTCTACTATAGTCCGAGGTTTTCCAGTGGACATATCACATGCCACCATTGGCCGATTCCTCTATGGCCCTTGTCCTGATCACACTTAGGCTCTCAACACAGCCGAATCTGATTACAAATGGAATGTTGTGAGTAGTGGAGCCTTCACGCGTAATGCAGGGCAGAGGGAGGTTGTTATACTGTGGTTGGATAAATACATTGTTGCATATGGCGAGCGTGCGGAGTGGGTCACTGTACCACGGTTGGGTATCCGAAAGACCACATTAAATTTTGTGGCCAAGTTCTTGTTGTTGTTGGTGCGCAACAGGGTGTCGCCTACAAAAGCTGACAACCAACTCACATGGGACAGAGTCGTCATGGTTTCAGCATTAGTGGCAAGATTGGAGATTGACTTTGCCCGCATGCTGTTGGCAGAAATTCATGAGAGGGCGTTCAAGACCTCCACTACATACCCTTTCCATGCTTAATTTTTCAATTGTGTAGGAACTCTGGAGTGATGATCTGGCACTGTGATAGGTTGATCCATCCTACGTGGACCTTAGATGTTGGCTTGATTCGGGACGAGGCGAATGTGGCAGCATTTCGCAGAGGGCCGCGGATCGATGTGCCATTGGGTACTAATTTAGTATATGTTGTGGAGCAGATGCAGGATGATGAGCCTACCCCTCCAGTCCACATTGATGATGCCCCAGCCTCCTCTTCTCAGGCCGCTAGTCAGATCCCCATCTCATCTAGAGCCACCCCGCCTTCGGGAGCCAATGTTATACCACTGGTTCGAGTCGAGAACTTAGAGGCTCATATGGCCACCATGCTGCACCACATTAAGCCTTGGATCCAGAAGTTAATTGCTGAGTTATAGAGAGAGTAGAAAAGAGGATGGAGGCGAAAATGGATCATAAGGTCTAAACAGTTCATAAGAGGCTCGATGCCTTCGAGTCGAGAGTTCTAGAGGGGCCAGCTCCCACTAATGATATGTCGTCCTTTCAGACCGAGCTAGCTAGTCTCCAGGTCGATGTTGATGCCATCCTGGCTACACCAGCTATTGAGCCACAGG
The DNA here is from genome assembly GCA_029582685.1 of Solanum piurae. Lineage (NCBI taxonomy): Eukaryota > Viridiplantae > Streptophyta > Magnoliopsida > Solanales > Solanaceae > Solanum > Solanum piurae. Next base: position 3,010 of record JAJOOO010015544.1, on the reverse strand, counting down.
CTGCACCCTCTGCATTAGGCGATAATATAGTCCTGGGTGCACTATTCAATGGAGATGATGCGGAGGAGAAGCCCGAGCCTGCACGTGCCACCGGTAAAAAACACCGATCTAGACACAAAACTGAGCTCACGGAGGAGGAAAAGGCTAGAAAAAGGCAGCATAGGTAGGAGAAGAAGGCACGGAATGCCTCTACAATAGATGAGCAGCTGAGGCAGTAAAGGGCCCATGAGATGATTGCTGGGGCGTTGAGTTCTATGCCCGTGAGGAGTGATGTGAGCACCATTGAGGGTGCAATTGGAGTGACATACATCACTATTGATGGTACTGTCATTGTTGATGCGGGCACTACTGAGGGTGACCCAAGTGATAATTTAGCGGGCCCTAGGAAACTGGACCCACCGCTTGTCGATGAGTCTTCGGCGCTATGTGCCACAAGTTTGCTTCACCTAATCCATTATCTTTTACTGTTTTTGTATGCGTTGGGAACAATCGCATCTATTTTTTGTTGGGGGTGGGGTAAATGGATGGTGAGTGATAGGGTGCAGTCTGAGTAACCCAACTCATAATCTTCTCTTGGAGTTTTCTTGCCTGTGTTTTTTCTCTCGAGAGATTGTTTAATTTCTGTTGAACCGGCATGTGCTAGGATCGTATGTGTAGAAACATGAAAAAGAATGAAGCATGATGGCTTATAAAAAATGATACTCATCCAAATTACATGATATGTCCTAGAATTTGTAGTCTAAGATAAGTTGAATGTGTCGGCTCTGAGTATGACATGATAATGAACCAACTTGATGGCATGACTTAAGCTAAAACTTGAACTAAGTAATGTAATAATGAAACTATGTGCCAAGAGTGTGTGAGAATAGTTGATTGTTCAAACAGTTTTTGTGCCAATCTAGAACTTGCCCAGTTAGTCCTGCTAAGACAATTTACTTTAGAGGCTAGGAAGTGATCATACACTCTTGTTGTGATAAATCCACAAATTGCCTAAAAAAAAAGAATCCAACAAAATGAAATAAATGCTCCCTTTGATCCAAATACTTTGAGCCTAAATTAGACCATTTCTTTCTAAACCTCTAACTTACCTTCCATAATCTACTATGTTGACCCCAGTCCCTCCTTGGAAATGTGCACCTCGACTTACGCCAAAGTTGGCACCTCAATGTTTAAACTGATCGTACATCGGATATTGTGTACCACAACCAATGGAAAATCCATAAGTTGTGGGTGGCTATGAAAGAAGAAATTGAAGAATAAAAATGGGTATGAAAAAAGTTTGATGAGTGTTAGTGTTGAAGGAATCCTTGTACTCAAATTCATATTCATTGTGTGAAAAACGGATTTCATTTGAAGTAAGGTCAATCGTTACATTGTCGGAAAGTTTGTACCTTGGTGATAGTGAAACAGTGTATGTTGTGTGTTGGTTGGTCGATCTTTGTCATATTTTTATCCGCATGAATTAGCTTGTCGAGTCTAAGAGAATATGTTTTGCACCAGAAAAGAGAGTCGGGATAGAGAGCCATATGATTGGTTGTGCTTAAAATGCTTGCTTCTATATAAGTATCGTTTAAAGTCTTAGTGCGTCGCTTGAGGACAAACAACGAGTTTAAGTTGAGGGTGTTGATATACCGTGAGTTTCAGTATTTTTAATACATTTCACTTAAGAGTTGTGTATGTCTAGGGCCTTTATGTATTGGTTTTAATGTGTTTTTATCATGTTTTGCAGGAAAGATTTTTAGGCGCAGAAGTAAACAGACAACTAAAAGAAATGTAGAACAAGGAATCTACGGAGGCTATCTATGGATCGTAGGTCTATTAACGCTCTGTAGATTGTGATCGTAGATCAGCAGGTAAGACATAGAAGGAAAATCAGGGAAATCTGACGAAGTGTGGAACCACGGTGGCCATAGACGGTCCGTAGATTGATCTACGAACCGTACTGCTGATCCGTAGAATGATACCACGAGAGTTCCAGTACCTGATTTGTGAAGATTCTAAGTGAGGAAGGAGATGAATCGATGGACTGTAGATCAATCTATGGTCTGTACTAGTGGTCCGTCGTTTGCTTCAGATAAGCTAATTTTTGGAAGCTGAAATATTTTCTAAGTCCTGGCTGATGGAAGGGACTCACAGACCATAGATCCATTGACGGTCCGTGATTCAGTTTCGTAGAATGAAGACGTATGCTTGAACAAACTTTCCTTATTTTGTTTCCCTTTTAATTTGGGACTTGTTTTCTATAAATAGGGCATGTAAACCTCGATTTTGGGGGGAGATTTTATTACTTTTATTCTAGTTCTTGACTTGGGAGATTAACTTGCAACATTAGCAATTCTTAATTTCCTGAGTTCATTTGGAAGATTTTGGTGTTGCGAGTCAAGTTGAATTTCTGGGTTTATTACTCTTCTTACGTAAGTTCATAATTCTTTCATCTAAAACAATGAATAGTGTTCATATGATTATGGGTAATTAAACTCCATAACTACGGTTGTGGGAACCATGAGCGATTAACAAAGTATGAATAGTAACTAAGCAATTCTTGAATAGTGTTGTTGCATGCATTGATAATTCCTTCGTTTAGAAGTCTTTTTAACGAGTGCACGCATTAGAACTCGCCTTGTTGCTACTTGCTGGACCAATGAGGTCATCAACAAGAAAAGAATTATCAGCATAGATTTAGTGCGATACTATCTAATAGGCTAGTGTCAATTGGTGTGAAGTAATAACTAAGACAAACATCGATGTGATGTCTAATATAAGGTAAAGTTAAGGGTTAGTAAATTATACACACGTAGCCGGGCGAAGGTGCAGGGTGAAATTCTCTAGACGTCGGACCAAGGATTTAGAGATACCTAACTTATCACTTTGCATGTAGTACACTAGGAAAGGATTGCTATTACTAGGATTACTGCGTTATGAGCTTGTGGGGAACACGTATACCCTAGTCAATTCTCTCATCTTGATAACAACCAAAATTGACTTTTGTTTACTGATTACTTACTGAATT
>JAJOOO010015543.1:0-17337 GCA_029582685.1 Solanum piurae | reverse complement strand
GCGCTTAATTTAACGTCGCGGCACGACACCATTAATTTTACTATTTTTCCTTCCACTTTGAATATATGAATTGCACCCCCAATTTTGAATCAATTTTTCTATTACGCTCAAAGGGTGGTGGTACAAAAATAAAGGTCTCAAGCAATAGATATCGCATTATGCACTTCTTGGATCTTAAGTGAGGAATGTAATTCTCCGATATTGGAACAATAAATTCAAGAATATAGACACAATTTTCCTCCTCCATACACTCTTCTATAGGCTCAGATGGTTCGATTAATTTCTCATCATCTAAACGTAATGTAGAAAAATGATTGGAATGAGGTCCAATGCGCCCTAACTTATGAATTATTTTATATTTACACCCTCATATTTACACATACTAGAGTTTTTTAAAATAATATTATCTACTTCATTAAATAACTCTAGTGCACTCTTCTCAACAATGACAACATCAATAAAAGTATGATCAAGCAATTGGCCTTCAACCTTTAGCTCTTCAAGTTGACTTATAAGTATTTTTTCTTCCTCACACATATTATTACTAAATTGTTGGGTGTCATATGATTTAATCTTTTCACTCAACTCAAAATTTACTTTCTCGAGACCCCAATAATAGGTATCTTCATCAATCATGCACTTAAATATTGATTTATAGCACAGTATCAATAAATCTTCCATGTCCCCACACAACTTATTTTGTTGAGAAAAAATTAGCTTATAAGAATCCACAATGTCAGAAGTACAAAAATTGCAAGAACACTTAACGCTACATACTTTTTCAGATGACATCTCAAGAAGAGTAAAACATATAATAAATAAAAGTAAATTAAAACAAAAGAAAAAAAAAGGACAACAAGTCAAAATAAATACTAAAGACAATTTCTAAGTCATATTCCCCGACAGCGGCGCCATTCTTGATAACGTTCAAATATACTTCTGGAAAATAAATATAAACGATCGTATGCAATATATTTACCCAAATATGATTCGGGGTCGATCCCACAGAGAATATGGAAGAATATTATCAATAGCATATATTTAAATCGATAGTCGTTATATAAAAATGGGGGGATTTAAATTGAAATAAAATAAAAACAATAAAAAGATAGCTTTGAACTAAGTATTTATTTATAGTTAGATTATTAAAAGTAACTAGAAATGTGTTCCCCATAAGCTCATAACGCAGTAATCCTAATAATAGTGATCATTTTCTAGTGTATTACATGCAAAGTGATAAGTTAGGTATCTCTAAATCCTTGGTCCAGCATCTAGAGAATTTCACCCCGCACCTTGGTCCGGCTACGTGTGTATAATTTACTAACTCTTACCTTTACCTCATATTAGACATCATAATCTTTGTTTGGCTTAGTTATTACTTTGTACCAATCGACACTAGCCTATTAGATAGTATCACACTAAATCTATGTTGATAATTCTTTTCTTGTTGATTACCTCCTTGGTCCGACAAGTAGCAACAAGGTGAGTTCTAACGTTGGCCACCGTTAAAAAGACTTCTTGACGAAAGAATTATCAATGCATGATTCAACACTATTCAAAAATTACTTTGGTTATTATTCATGCTTTGTTAATCACATATGGTTCCCAAAACCCTAGTTATGAAAATTAGCTACTCATTATCTCAAAAACACAATCAAAATTTATTAAAATAAATATGCTTCTGTTAATCATAAATAGTTAAGAACAATAGCTAAACTATTTTTTATTAATCACGAATACAAATAAATAATAAAGGAGAAGAAAGAATAAACCACAATTCTCCGGCCTCCACGGCGGCTCTTCCAAAGTTCCTAAGCTGGAAGAAAATTTATATTGTGTATTGTTTCTTGGTTCTTGGTTCTTGGCTCCCTTCAAATAATTATTTCCATGACCTATTTATAGATGTAGGAAACCCTAAATAAAACAATTGAGTCCAAACAAATTAGGAAATCAAAACCCGGAAGGAATTGATTTCCGTAACTTATTTGTTGTTTCTGGAATATTTTATTGTCGTCGCCTTCCAAATAATTAGATGGCCTTCACTGCTGACACGTGGCAATCATAAGCCTAATTCAAATTGAATTGGCGTTCATCTTTGCACCATATATAGAAATATATTATTTTAATAAATTTAATCCATTAAGTTGTCTTCTTGATTTTCTTCTTCAACCTTCCATCTTTAATTCGTTTTAGCTCCAAATTTCTTCACTTTTCCACCAATTTAATCCTACTAATAAAATATACCATTTAACACAATTCATAAAATTCATGCTCAAAAAGGACAAATATAAATAATAAATGTGAGGAAATAATGATTAAAAAATATGTATTTTTATCCTCACATCACTCGCCGACCTATTCGGCGCTCCACCGACTAGACTTTGGGCTAGCAAAACTACCTATTTTCCAGCACTCTTCTCTTTTTAACCTACACAATCAACACTCGTTATTCAAAATCAAAAACTAAAGCATTAAAAACTTCGGTTGCCTCCCAAGAAGCACCTTAGTTAACATTGTGGTGCGACACGGATACCCAATCAAGCTTCATTTTTGGGGTTTTCCATTGTGTCACTAGGCAATCCCACTTGTTGTCTTGGATTCAAATGCGATGAAATTTGACCCATTTGGGTATCCAGCTGCTTAGTAGAGACTGACTGAGAGGTCATCGTCTGATTGAGAGTTGAGACATCTTATTTCATCTCTTTCAACACCTTGTCTGACCTTTCAACTTTTTTGAGAATGTGTGAGAGCATATCTTCTGTACGTCCACCTTCGGATTCCTTGGGCTTTTGACGCTCATGGGGAGGGACATACCTGTCCTTATTCCCTTCTCTCTCCTTCCAGGTGGCATTTCGATCACATCAATCTCTGTCACAGTATCTCCAGCACTCATTTTTGTTCCAACCTTGATTTCCACCCGGTTTTAGGTAGTTTGCATGATAACATCCTCTTTGATTGGCTAGGAAGTTCACTTTATCATTGTACATCACTTCAAATTGTGCTTCATCGGGGTTAACTCCATGAACACCCACCACATTAACACTCTTTGTACCCACACCTATGACATTTTTTGCCAAGAGATCCAACAGGGTCATCATTTGGGCCATGTTTTGGTCTCTCTCTTGATCTTTTTTTATCTGTTCTTTTGTCATTCTATATGTGAGAGGAGACAATTGATCTTCATGAGTGTGCCATGCCCTATTGATCTTGGTCATGCAATCAAGGAGTTGGGACGCTACTTCATAGGGTTGTTGCATTATACCAACAGGAGATAGTTGATCAACCACTCCTTTGTTTAGCGAATTGAGACTCCTATATAAGTATTGCAGCAACATAGTATTTGAAAGTCCATGAGTTGGGCATTGAAGCACCAGCTTCTTAAATCTCAGTCATGTCTCATGGATTGGCTCAACTTCAAAGCGTTTGAAACCTTGGATGTCATCTCATAGAGTCATCATCTTCAATGGGGAAAGAATCTCACTTGAAATGTTGTGGTAAAATCAACCCAATAGGTGATGGAATATCTTGGCAATTCAGCCAATCATTTAGCAGCTTCACCCATCAAAGAGAATGGAAACAACCTTAGGCGGACTGATTCTTGTAATATGTTCTTAAATGAGAACGGACCACACACATCCACAAAGTTCCTAATATGCTCATGGGAATCCTCATGAGCCACCCCCCCAAATAATCCTTTAAGTTGTAGGAGTTGAAGCATTATGCTAGTAATCTGGAAAACAGTGTTTCGTTCAACCGAAGGTAGACGAATTGCACCAGCACCACCCAATTGGATTGGGTCATTGACGTTTGGTTCATTGACATCATTGAGATTCCAAATATCGTCTTGGTGGCCCACTTGGCTACCATTACTCTCGTTTACGCTCATCTCTTCCTCTATTCAACACAAAACAAAAAACTAGAGTAAGTAGATTCAGCTACAACTAAAGAGATCACAATTTAACTTCACTAAAAGAATTTTAAACAACACCACTCCCCGGCAACAGCGCCATTTCGATTAACATTTCAAGCACACCTCATTCAATTTTAGGTGCAAACTATTATTAAGCAGTAGAAAACCCAATGAAGAGTTGGGGTTGAACCCACAGAGAGTGGTACGTGTTCAAATTCAATCAGAAAGTACAAGCATGGTCTAATCAGCTATAGGACTAGAAATTATCAAAAAAGACATATAAATAAGTCAAACGAGATGACAACAAATGTCAGATGAGAGTTTTGGTTTGCAAGTCTCAGCTACAATGCAATCACACAAAATAGAATTAACAATATAAAGAGGAAATTCTCGGGATGTGATCGATTATAGGAAAATTATATGGGTAATTGAAACTACTAACGAATAGATAAATATCATTGGTAGGATGGACTAAGAGTGAAATAGCTTTCTCACGAACAACAACTTTGATTCAAGTGATTTCTCTTGAACATCAACAAGCTTAACAAATACGAGCAACCCACAACCTTCATACATCTTCTCTCTCGAGCAAGATAGGTAGGATTGGGTTTAGGATTCACTCTCTCCAGCTGAACCCAGATCAACCTTATACCCACAAACCATTAATCAAGAGCTTTGGTTCCAAAACCTCTCTCTCGAGCAAGCTAACAACACAAAGTTAGAACTATATTTGCAACTATAATTCATACATAAAAACACAGCTAATGATTAAACCCACTTCTATATAGCATTTAAATTAGTAATAAATAATACCCATAAGCTAATTCAACCCATAATTACATAATCACACCCCAATAATTGGGGTTTTAGCCACACATCATAAAAATAGAAAAACAATTACCAAATGCATTAGCCATCATCTGGGTAACATTATTTAAGCCTTTACAATGGTCCAAATTAAAGAAAACTAATAACCCACTTGCAAAATCCTCCAAAATTGCTCAATTCAAACTCTAAATCCTAAGAAAAACTCTCCGTCTAGAATGGAAACTACAATATTTGAGAGGACTTTGTAACAGATTCTCAAAATTACATTAAATTCAATTTATAGTTTCCTGAAAATTAGCCATAAAATACCATTCGGTGAGGTAAGTCAGGGTTGGTGAGTGGTTTGGCGACACACCATTTTATCTCTTTTATCGCCGTTATGCATTGGTCCTCAGCATCCTCAAGTCATGTAACTTTGGGAGATCCATCCTGTCATCGCAGAACTGATTGGCGATTCACCAACGGCCCCTTTTCTGTCGCCGACTTGGTTTCTTCCCTCATGCCTTGCTCACTAGAACTTTAGGCGAACTTTCGCTGAGTGGTCTTAGCGATTATCAGGATTGCTTTTTTCCACTTGTTTTGCTTGTTTTGTTCCTTTTTTCCTGTTAGTGTCCTTACTTTGGTCCTTAGTCCACATACCTAAAAATCAAGGCTTTAATGTCAGTTTATAGCACAAATTAGGCATTTGAGGACACTAAAACTACCAAAACAAAGTCCTAAATGAGTCCAAATATCGGACTCATTAGAAGTGCACCATATCTAAAAAGAGGGAGGCTACGAAGTGTTTTAGGAAAAACTTCATTTTCTTGCTATTCTTATCGTGCGTGGGTATGGTATGATTTCCTTTATAATCATTGTTATGTGTTTCAGATCATTCCTTCTCGTAGAGCGTATGCATGCAATGCTAACGCAATTCCTCCAGTCCCGGACTATAAGGTTATGAATGTAGAATTCCTGAATGCGATCCAACTTTTGGCTCAGAGTGTAGCCAACCAGAATAATCAACGGGTCCCAGTTCCTACTAATACTAATGGCGGGATCAGTGGCAACTAGAGTTCAAGATTTTTTTCGGATGTGTCACACCCCGAGGCTATCCCTTGGACGTAAATACGGGACCTAGGATCACAAGTGATCCCAAGATAACCTTGCTGGCATATCATAAGCATACTTAAAGATTTTCAACATAAAGGTCCTATTGTGCGGAAGTGAGAACCATATCATAAAATAAAATGATGGGGAATACCCATTCTATATATATATATATGAGTTTAATGACAACTAAATGATCAAACTCAAACTAAAACTGAATCTAAACTATGTTTGAATAAAAGCTTCTACTGACTAGAGATACTGAAACAAGTCCCAGCTAACTCTAGCAAAACTGAAACTAGAAGACCGAAAATGGAAAGATAACATGTCATCACTCGTCCTCAAAGAATGAGGACTCACCTCTGATGCAGCTGAACTGGAGATTGGGAATCGATCTATGCGTGATCTGAATGCTGAGGACATGAACCTACATCACAAGAAGATGTAGCGCAGAGTATGCGTCAGTACTTGAAAGGTACTGAGCATGCATGATAGAATAAATCTGAATAAAACATATAACTGAACAAAGCGATAAAGAAATGATATCATCTAAACATGACATAAATATTGAGTACTGAACTAACTGAATATAATGACCAAGTACATGACATACTGAGACTGAATACTGAACTGTAACTGATAACCTGGTCAATACACTAGAATTTGACTGTGGGAGCTACTAATAACTGACATAAAACCACATAAGCTAAATGCAGAGTCCGATGTATACGCCTCATCGAGAGGACCCAATATACCGTGTCAGAGGTATAGAGGCATAACTGGCATGATCAGTAAAATATTATGCCCACAGAGGGGACTTATAAACCTATGAGGGCAAGTAGTTCTGGGACTATTCAGGTACGCTAAACCTTAGTCCTCTCGTTCTAAGCCTACTCCCAACTGGAATGTATATAAACAATATTATGAATGAAATGTTGAAATATGGATAGCTCAATTTCTGACATGCAAACTCTAAGAATGCAACAATTATAATTGATAATGTGGCATTCGTAAACTGAAGAATGTAAACCTATTTAAACTGATCTAGCAAGTGTAATTCATGAACTAAATTAATCTACACAACTAGGGTTCTGAATTTCATGCAAGGAACTAAACAACAATATGAAAATCTTATTTGGATCATTATAATAGCTAAAACGCAACAATTTCTAACATTCAAGAAAACCCTAGGTCTAGATAACATTAACAGAATCAAAAATCTGACTGAATTCTAGGGACCTAAAGGGTGAAAGGAACCCACTAGTGAAATCCAACATACCTAGTGATGAATTCCATGGAGAAATCTTTTTGATTTCAGGGCTAAAACTAATGAAAACTTGTTGCGTTCTTGGACTAAGGTTTCTCGACTCTTTCTACTTCTTTTCCTTAAACTTGGATGAATTTTGGAGAATGAGTTGACTTGGGTAAGTTCTAATTAAGTTTCTAGGCTAAAACTAACCAAAACTACGTAGTTTAGGGATTAAACAACATAGTTTAAGGGTCCAACGCATAGGGAAAAGACCAAACGACCCTTGACTTAAAAGTTGTCGGGAGTTGCTGACGGACCAGACCGACAGACCATTGATGGACCAATAGTCTGTTCTGGTTGACCGTCGAATGGCGTCTGGGAGATGGAACTGGGGTTCTTGATCCACGGACCAGGACCACAGCCCGTGGTCTGACCTACGATCCGTGGGTCCGGCCGTGGGTCAACCCTTAGACAATATTTCTAGACTTTTCTGGGAGGGCTGCAGGTGTCCATCCACAGACCCCACCTACAGTCTGTGGGTGGTGCCCGTCGGTGGCCCCTGTAACTTTTGAAATCTACATTCTGGTATGTCTAGGATACAGGGTGTTATAGGATGAATATGCCTGAGTTTCTAGGGTCGTAGATTGATGAGGACCCATAGAACTTCATTGATGAGGTTCTTCATTGATGAGGTTAAGAAAATCTTTGGAGTGATGAAAGTGACTGGTAATGATAAGGTAGAGTTGGCTTCCTACCAGCTTAAGGGTGTGGCTCACATCTGGGTCACTCAGTTGAAAGAAAAAAGAGGTGTGGATGAAGCTCCTATGACTTGGCAATGCTTTACTGGAGCTTTAATGGACAGGTTCTTCTCGAGATAGTTGAGGAAAGGTACCATGTCAGTCCAAGAATACAGACTTAAGTTCACCTAGCTCTCCAAGTATGCTCCACATATATATGGTTGTAGATCCAAGGGAACAAATGAGTAAGTTTTTGTTTGGGGTATCTAACTTGGTGAAAACAGAGTGCAGGAATGCTATGCTACTAGAGGATATGAATATCTCTAGGCTTATGACTCATGCTCAGCAGGTTGAGGAAGATAAGCTTATGGAAATAGCTAAAGACAACAAGAAGGCGAAAACAAGGAATTATGAATACTCTTAGAAGAAATCGAGTGGTGGGAATCGCTCACAATTTCAGTAGAAGTCTACAACCCTAGTACCTTCCTCAGCTAGCACTGCATCCCCTAGGTTTTGACAGGATCAGAAAGGTAATTCATCATGTTCTAAGTCTCAAGGAGTAATTCAGGTAACAGGACTTTCCCAACTTGTCAAAACTGTGATAAGAACCATCCTGGTGAGTGTCTCGCAGTCAAGGAAGGGTGCTTTGAGTGTGGTAAGTCTGGCCATAGGTTGAAGGATTGCCCTTCTTCAAGATAGGGCAAGGAGGTAACAATAATAGGGCTCAGTGTACAGTTCCAGCAGCACTAGCAGGTCTCCCAACTCAGAAGGGTGCTTCATCAGGTACAGGTGGCGGCCAATGCCATAATAAGTTGTATACTCTCCAGGCTCGCCAGGACCAGGAAGATTCTCCTGATGTAGCCACTGGTACATTACGAGTCTTTCATTTAGATGTTTATGCATTGTTACATCCAGTGGCTACTCTTTCCGTTGTAACTCCCTATATAGCAATAAACTTTAGTATCAGTCCAGAAACTCTTTCAGACCCCTTCTCAGTCTCTACTCCAGTTGGTGACCCAATTATAGCTAAACATGTATATAGAAATTTCCCTGTCATAGTCTCTTAGAAAGTCACCTCAACAAATTTTATAGAGAGAGAAATGGTAGACTTTGATATCATTTTAGGGATGGATTGGTTACATTCCTTTTATGCCTCAGTCGATTGTAGAACTCGGATCATTCGGTTTCAGTTTCCAAACGAGCCAGTCTTTGAATGGAAGGGTAGTAGCTCAGTACCTGTGGGTCGATTTATCTCTTACCTTAAGTACAGAAAGATGATCTCTAAATGGTATGTCTATCATCTTATTCAAGTTAAGGATTCAAACTCTGAAACCCCAATTCTTGAGTCAATTCCAATAGTAAATGAGTTTCCAGAAGTGTTTCCAGAAGTTCTTCCCGGAGTTTCTCCCAAAAGGGAAATTGACTTTGGGATTGATCTCCTTCCAAATGCCCAACCCATTTTGATTCCTCCTTACAGAATGGCTCCAGCTGATCTTAAGGAATGAAAGAATAGTTGAAAATCCTTCTACATAAGGGTTTCATCTGACCTAGTATCTCTCCATGGGGTGCTCCAGTGTTGATCGTTAAAAAGAAAGATGGTTCACTCAGAATGTTCATTGACTATCGTCAGTTAAACAAGGTCAACATCAAGGATAAGTATCACATCCCCAGGATTGATGACTTGTTCGAACAGCTTCAGAGTGCTAGTTGTTTTTTCTAAGATAGACCTCAGATCTGGTTATCATCAGCTAAGAGTCAGAGATAGTGACATTCTGAAAACAACCTTCGGGACTCGATATGGTCATTATGAATTTGTAGTTCTATCTTTTGGACTAACAAATTCTCTTACAACTTTCATGTACTTAATGAATAGGGTGTTCAAATAATATTTGGCCTTGTTCGTTATCGTCTTTATCGATGATATCCTCATTTATTCTCGGAGTAAAGAGGAGCATGCGACTAAACTGAGAGTTGTTCTGGAAACTCTCAAAGATCACAACTTATTCGCTAATTCAGTAAATATGAATTTTGGTTATAGTCATGTAACACCCCGGATACGAAATGGGGTAAAATAGCAATTTTGGGAAAATGCAGGTGCCATCCACGGGGGCCCAACCATAGGCGTATGTCGAGCCACATGCCGTAGGTAGGGCCGTGGAGAGCGCCACCTAAAATAGCCTATGCATGGACCACGGAGGGACCTACAGACCGTAGGTGGGTCCACACCATGTGGTCAAGTGGTCATCGATTGGCTAGAAATCTCTGACCACGAACGAAGACTGACCAGGACGGACAGTAGGTCCATCCACGGTCCGTCGGTCATGGTCCCGTGGTTCAAGGGTTAGCAGTTATTTTAGGGGTAGTTGGGTCTTTTCTGGTTTTAATTAAATTAAAGTGGTGTCATTTTGCCTAAGTCAAGAACACCTATATAAGTATTTTTAAACCCCAAAACCCCTCATTCAAGTGATTCTCTCAAATTCCCAAAAGAATTTCCAAAACTCATCTCAAATATTCTCTCCAGAAGTTGGAAAAAATTGAAGCTAGGTCAAGTTCAAGTCTCCAATGTTTAAGCTTGAGAGGGTTTTTTAATCAAGGTATGATGTCTTTTCATCCATAGAGTCCCCTAGAATTCCCCAATTTGATGAAGAATTCTTCAATTCTAGTTAGGGATTCTTCCATTGTTTTGGGTTATGATGAATGTTCATCCAATTGAAGGAATAGAATTACATGATTTTAGGATGAAATTACATGTATTAATGCATATTCCATGATTCTAACCGAGAATTGATATAGTTGGGTTGATGCCATGAAGGGAAACTTTGTGGGTTTAGATATATCCTTATAGGTTTGATGAATTATGATTAGAATAGCTTGAGAATAAAGCATAATTGATGATCATGAGATCTAGGGCTTTGAGAGTAAAGCTTATGATAGGAATTGTTGGTAATTGATATTATTGTTGTGCAAGAGATATTTCCCACTTGAATTGACTGAGTATGAATGTATGAATATGAAAGGCTTTCTCACATAAACAATTCTAGGTTGAAAAGATTGCTCACCTAAAAATGAATCTAGACTAAAATACTACGTATTTAATGAGGCTAGAGGCGACTACCCGTGACCTCCATATGAGAAGGATATGAGGTGATTTCCCATACTCTTTAGAATTTAACAAGAGGTGAGTCCTCACGTTCTTATTATGATGAATGAACATGGAGGCGAGTACCCATTATCCTTATTAAATGATGTGGAGCTGAGTACCCGCATCATATAAAATGATATGGAGGCGAGTACCCACATCATGTGATGTGATTGTGGAGGCAAGTACCCATAATCTTAAAGTAAGGAAGGCAAGAGGCGAATACCCATTATCCTTTATAAGCTAGGCAAGGAGGCGAATCTCCATGTCTTTAAAAGTAGGTATAAACTATGTGAATTATCTTATGAATAATGAATAGTTTGGATTGTTGCTTGATATGCCTTTCATGAGGTAAGTTGACTAGAGGCGGATGACCGAAGTCTTGACTAAGTATGAGTAAGGTTACTTGAGAAGTATTTCTTTCTCGTTTTGATGATGATTTATGTGCATTCATTATACTTATGGTTTGTATTGACTAACAATTATGTTTATATTGTTTATGCTAGCTATCATATTTAGTACATGATTGTACTAACGCATACTCTTGCCTACATTCTTATCAAATGTAGGGTCCGGCAACATAGATTCTCACACTCGTGTCTAGCTTCATTGTTGATCAAGGAAGTAAAGATTTGGTGAGTCCTCATAGTGTTCGAGGATGTGATCACCACTCTTTTTTATGTTCCTTCATTTCATGTTTGGACTATTGTACGGGCTGTGTCCCAAGATTTTATTCATGTTGGTTAGATGGTTTGAGATAGTTGTATTAGACTTCCGCTTCATTTTATAAAGACTTTGATTGTATCGAAATGTTTAAAATTTCTGCTCATTTCTATTACTTTATATTATGATATGCTAAGTGTCTTGTATGAGGCCTCTCGGGGTCTTTTATGCCTTGTTACATCTAGAAGGTACCCATGGGTTATGACAAACTTGGTAATCAGAGCACAAGGTTTAGAATGATTCTAGGATTCTCAAACCACGTCAAGTAGAGTCTTGTTCATAAGTGTGAAGCGTGCCACATTTATGAATGAGAGGCTACTAGATGTTTAGGAAAGTTCACTTCTTCATTATTTAAGTCGTGCAATGGAGTTTAACTCTATAAAGTCTTTCTCCTAATCCTTACCCGATGGTTTTCAGGATATGACTATAGAAGGGCTAACGCTAGAAGGACTGAGGGAGACAATATGGGTCAAGAAGTTCCTCCCCAAGCTCTTCATCAAGCTCCGATTGATCCTTTGGTTGAGAATGTAACCAATGCAGAGTTTAGGTCGGCTTTCCAAGTATTGGCTCATGCCGTGACGTCTCAAGCAAATAGAGAGGTCATAGCTCCCTTGAAACCAAATATGGGCACGACAGCGGCAAGAGTGAGGGACTTTACAAGGATGAACCCTCCAAACTTTTATGACTCCAAAGTTGAGGAAGATCCTCAAGAGTTTATTGAAGAGGTCTATAAGATACTTTCTATTATGGGAGTGACTCCGGTAGAGAAGGCGGAATTGACCGCTTATCAACTCAAAGGTGTTGCTCAGATTTGGTTCAATCAATGGAAAGAGGCAAGGCCGGAAAGAGTGGGTCCCATAAAGTGGGAAAGGTTCAAAAGTGCTTTTATTTATAGGTTCTTCCCTCTAGAGATGAAAGAGACCAAGGTTCTTGAGTTCATCAACATTAGGCAAGGATATATGAGTGTGAGGTAGTACGCTTTGAGGTTCACTTGACTATCTAAGTATGCTTCTTCTATTGTGGAAGACCGTAGGACCAAGATGAGTAAGTTTGTGTCGGGTGTTTTCGACTTGGTTGTCAAAGAGTGTTGCACCACTATTCTTGTCAATAACATGGATATTTCTCGCCTTATGGTGCATTCCAAAAATATTGAGGAAGAAAAGCTCAAGGAAAGATCTAGGGAAGCAAAGAGGGCAAGAACGGATGATGGTCACTTTTCACATTCTAGGTCCGGTGGATGGGGTTGTTCAAGGTTTCGGACAAAGCTCTCCGGGAAAGGTTCTTCTAATGCTCCTCCAAGGTCTAACAATGAAAGGGTGTCTAACCCCAAACCTCAAGGAGATAGTAATAAGTCCTCAATGCCTACTTGTGCTAAATATGGGAGAAATCATGAGGGTAAGTGTCTAGCGAGCTCCAATGTTTTCTTTGGGTGTGGTAAGACGGGTCACAAAATAAGGGATTGTCCTTCGTTTTCTAAAAATGAGGGAGATACTCGCCATAGGGCTCAACCCACCCTTCATCCGGTCAATGTGGTTCGGGTGCGAATGCTCATAAGCAAAACCGATTTTATGCTCTCCAGACTAGAGGTGATCAAGAGAGTTCCCCCAATGTGGTGACCGGTATGTTAAAATTTGTTCCAATTGATGTGTATGCTTTACTTGATCCCGATGCTACTTTGCCCTTTGTGACGCCCAATGTGGCTATGAGATTTGATGTGCTCCTTGGAGTGTTTCTAGAATCCTTTTCTGTTAGTGATTTTGAGAGGGTGTATAGAAAGTGTCCCATCTCCTTATGCCATAGAGTTACTCTTGTTGACTTGGTAGAACCTGATATACTAGACTTTGATGTCATCCTTGGTATGGATTGGTTATGCTATGCTTCTATCGATTGTAGAACTAGGGTGGTTAAGTTACCATTCCCAAATGAGCCTATCCTAGAGTTGAAGGGGGGAAATTCTATGCTTAAGAGTTGGGTTATATCTTGTCTTAAGGCTAGAAAGATGATTGTTAAGGGTTGCGTTTACCATCTAGTGAGGGTAAGGGATGTAGATTCTGAAATACCTTCTCTTGAGTCGGTCCCTATTGTAAAAGAGTTTTCAGAAGTGTTCCCAGATGATCTACTCGGTATCCCTTCCCCTCTCCCCCCTCCCCCCGCAAAGGAAATAGATTTTGGCATTGACCTTTTCCTGGATACGTAACCTATTTTTATCCCTCCTTATAGAATAGCTCCGATGGAACTTAAGGAGTTGAAGGAACAGTTGGAAGTTTTTTTTGACAAAGGTTTCATCCGACCAAGTATCTCACCATGGGGTGCTCCAGTGTTATTCGTTATGAAAAAGGATGGTTCACTCAGAATGGGCATCGACTATAGACAGTTGAACAAAATGATTATTAAGAACAAGTATACTCTCCCAAGGATTGATGATTTTTTTGATCAACTTCAAGGGGCAAGCTATTTCTCTAAGATTGATCTCCGATCGGGATATCACCAATTGAGGGTGAAAGAGGAAGATATATTAAAACAACTTTTAGAAACCGATATGGTCACTATGAGTTTTTAGTAATGTCGTTTGGGTTGACTAATGCTCCGGCGGCATTTATAGACTTGATGAATAGGGAGTTTAGACAATACCTTGACATGTTTGTGAGTGTGTTCATTGATGATATTTTGATCTACTCAAGAAATGAGAATGAGCATATTGATCATTTGAGGATCGTATTGCAAATCCTTAAGGAACAACAACTTTTTGCAAAGTTTAGCAAATGCGAATTTGGGCTAAGGTCTGTAGCTTTCCTTGGTCATATTGTTTCAAGCAAAGGCATAGAGGTAGATCCTTAGAAGTGGGATGCAGTCAGGAGTTGTCCTAGACCTATATCACCTTCAGACATTAGGATTTTCTTGGGTTTGGCCAGTTATAATCGATGATTTGTTGAGGGGTTTTCTTCTATTGCCTCTCCATTAACGGCTTTGAATCAAAAGAAGGCGAAATTTGTATGGTCCAAGTTATGTGAAAAGAGTTGAAAGATAGACTTACTTCCGCTCCGGTTTTGACTTTTGTAATGACCCTCATGGTCATTTCTGTGTTTTGCCTTTTGTTTGTCGTTTAGAGCATTCCTGTAGCGACCCCAAGTCATTTATGACTTGCTAGGAGTGACAGTTCGGTCACCTGGTTGTTCGTTTGGTTATTGTGCGAGTTTTAGTATTTTTGGAACTTATGAACCTTGAACGATCATTTTCGATCAAAAGTTCAAGAAGATGACATCGGAATTCATTTCTGACGATTCCATCAGCTCCGTAAGGGTCATTTTAGTGTAGTAGCATGGTCGGTATGACTCCCGAGGTTTTCAATGTGAGTCGGTGCGATTAGGCGTTTTAACTTTAAGTTTAAAGCCTAAGTTTGACATTAGTCAACATTCTGAGTAAACGCGCTCGAATGAGAATTCTGTCAGTGTGGGTAGCTCCGGAATGTCGAGTTTGGTCTAGATTGACCCTTCTTTTGTGTCCCGAGGTTTTTGATATTTTTTCGAGCTCTTTTGTGGTTTTTGACTTAAAATTGCATTTGGGTGTGGGATCCACTTTCTGTCAAGATGACCTCGTATGGAAATTTTGACTGCGCCATTGAGTCCGGAATATCAAATTTGGTATGATTGCATATTTCGTTTGCGTGCACGGGGTTCCGAACGAGTTCGGAGCACCCCGTCGGATTTTTAAATTTTGGGAAAAATTGCAGAAATATCTGCTATAAGTGCAGATATATCAGCGAACTTTACCAAACTTAAAACCCTCATCTCTCTCATCTTTCATCTGAATTAGGCGATTCAAAGTGCGGGAGCTTCGTATTGTTGGTGGCTTCACTGTAGAGTGTTCGGAAGTTGTTGGGTGCACGTAGTTCGAGGTAAATTTCGCGATAAACCTGACTGTTGTACCCTATTTCGAGCTGTTGTTTTTGGCATTCTTGTTTTGGTCATATCTCTTTCATTTTAGATCGGTTTTGGGTGATTCAAAGTTCCACATGTTGGGAATTATCGTGGCTACCTCGTAGAGTGTTCAAGGAGTGCTGGAAACTTTTCGATTCTCGTTAATTCCAGGTTTAGACTGATGTTGTTTTCTTTTAAGTTGATTAAAGTGTGGTTTTCTTGCTTGTTGATTTTTGCTGTGTTTTGAGCCTTGAATTGTGTTCCATTATGGAACACAAGTTCGGGGTGCTGTTTAGGGTCTCTTGACGGAGTCAATTTCAGAGAGTTCGGTGCGGGTCCCACGATTCCCGTTGTGACTCCAAAATTAACCCGTCTCCGTTTGTTTTGATTTTGGTGTCTAAACGACCGTACTAATATTGTGATCCTATATTTGATAGAGTGACAGCGTTCAAAGGTCATTCGGAAAGGAAAAGCTCCGGTAAAATGATTTAGAGCGCGCGTGGTCGGCCTTAAGGTAGGTTACGACTTCCTTTCTATTAGATTGAGCTTAATTTTGTAAAAGCATGTCGATTGGAGTGAATTGGGGGGTGGGTACCAGTTTCCTACTTTACTTGATTAGATACCTCCTCTTAGGATCGATTGGCCATATTTCGGGTGTAGTATCATGCTAACTGGTTTAGTAGAGTTGCATGCTTATGTGCTAAATGTTATTGTATGCTTGTATGCTATGTGTTGTATGCCTTGTTCATTCTTAACCGTAAGCATGATGTCCTTAGTCTAGGTTAGGCTAGCATTGTCTTAGACTTATGAACCGTGTGGGCTGGATAGCCTTGACTTTCTGTCGAAGTCGTTCGGATGACTTAGCTCTTTGTAGACTGGAGTAGCATACTTGAGTCTGATAGTTTGAGCCTTAGATTAGGTGTTATCGCTGCTTGTTGCACTTTTGTATCTTCTCCCTCTCATTCTGCGGTACCGACGCATTCTCGAAGGTCCAGTGCATCACTAGAGGCGCGGGATTGAGATAGTATAGGCTTGGAGCCTTTTATGTGATTCTTAGAGTGGGTGGTGTTCCACGGTGGTTGTTGTTGGATTGGATCCTATTGGAGATACCATCACCCCCGGGGTCGTTCTTTCTAGCTGGGCTGGGAGCGTATCACTGGCTGGGTAGACTCGGAGATATAAGTGATCGCCCCCGGGCCTCTCTTTCTAGCTGGGCCATGAGTGTGCTGTTGGCTGGGTGTCCTTGTTTAGTTTATTGTTTCCACTAGTTATCACTACATACTTTTTCAGATGACATCTCAAGAAGAGTAAAAGAAATATGATAATAATAAAAAAAATTAAAACTAATTCTAAGAAACAAAAAAGGACTACAAGTCAAAATAAATACTAAAGACAATTTCTAAGCCACATTCCCCGGCAGCGGCGCCATTCTTGATAACGTTCAAATATACTTCTTGGAAAGAAATATAAACGATTGTATGCAATATATTTACCCAAATATGATTCGGGGTCGATCCCACAGAGAATATGGAAGAATATTATCAATAGAAAATATTTAACACGATAGTCGTTATATTAAAATGGGGGGATTTAAAATAAAATTAAATAAAAATAATAAAAAGATAGCTTTGAACTAAGTATTTATTTATATTCAGATTATTAAAAGTAACTAGGAATGTGTTCCCCATAAGCTCATAACGCGGTAATCCTAATAATAGTAATCCTTTTCTAGTGTATTACATGCA
>JAJOOO010015542.1:0-26900 GCA_029582685.1 Solanum piurae | reverse complement strand
AAAAGGGCATGGCATGTGAGGAACAAGACTTTAGTTAGTCTTGGTTAAAGAGAGTCACAGAGATCCAATTTGACATAAAAGTGAGTGTCCAAATTTACCAAAGCATCTCATATTACCTAATCATTACTCCCCACATTACATTTTACTATTTTATTTTTACCCTTTTCCACTATTCTATGATCTTTTTCTTTTATAGTAACTATACAAGAAGAATAAATAAAAGAGGAATTTACTTTAAATACACTAATAAGATTAATGGAATTTTTATTATATCAAAATGAGTAAATAAAAAAAACACAAAGAAGATCTTTATAGGGTTAATTTCTACCACTGAAACGATAACTGGTCATATGAGATCATTTTTTCATAATAAAGAGTTAGGGTATCATTATAAATTAGTTTAATAGTGTAGATAAAAAGTGATGATTAATACAAGTGTTTTATCACAACCTCCTTGGAACCAAACCTTCACTTGTGCTTCTGCAGGTTATGTATAGTCTTGAATCTGAACAATGATTTGAACAATAATAATTGACATTGATTGTAATACATGAAAGAATAACTATCTTTTCCTCCTGATACGTAAAAAAAAATAAAAAAAATGAATACATGAAGTATTAACATACTTAAATGCTAAAAAAACTAATTAACTTGATTCGCTTCTTAGGTTCTTGATCTCATGAAAAATTCAACTATACCATTTTTCGATAAACAAAACTCAATTATGAAACACAACAAAATAAGGAAAAGAGAAAGAAAATAAAGATAAATGAAATCACTAAATCAAAAAGATCCAAAAGAAGAAAAGAAGGCAAAAATGAATAGAAACTCTTCTCTTCTCTCTCTTTCTGGTATTATGGGATCCCAATGTACTAATTCATAACTTTCATCGCACCTCTCTTCATCTTTTGAGCTACATTAATACATACTACCCCTACCACACACACCAATAGACACAAAAAAAAATGGAAGTTGTTAGCAAGAGAAGGGGAAAAAATTCAAGAAATGGTGTTGTTGTGGCAGGTTGTGTATGGGAAAATAGAATGAGATTTGATGAATTCAAAGGTGGAATCAATGTATTTAGTGAAAAAGAAGAAACCCCACAAGTTGAAAATGATGAGATGAAAACAAATGAAGTTGAAGAAGACAAAAAGTTGGAAATGGGGTCAAAAACTAATCTTGGTGTTGGTTGTTTTGTTATGAGTGGAAAGAGAAAAACTTGGAAATCTGAGAGTAATTTTGAAGGGAACCCAATTGAGATATCAACAAAAAGATCTCAACTTTGTAAAGAATTGAGTGTTAGTGCAATGAAGAAAAGTCCAATTCAGAGCAAGAAAAGGGAAGGAAATGAGAAAATGTGTGAGTTAAAGAAGGGGAAAAATGTGTCTCCTAATGGGAATTTGAGGAATTCACTTCAACTAATGAAAGCAAAATCAGAGAAATGTCAAGAGATTGATGTAATTGAGGAAAATAAGGTTGTTGTTGATGAGTCAAAGAAGAATCTTGAAAGGGTGTTTAGTGGATCAAGTGATGGAAATGAGGTAAATAAGGTTGTTGTTGATGAGTCAAAAAAGAATCTTGAAAGGGTATTTAGTGAATCAAGTGATGAAAATAAGGTTGTTGATGTTCTTGATGAGTCAAAAAACAATCTTGAAAGGGTATTTGTTGAATCAAGTGATGAAAATGAGGAAAATAAGGTTGTTGTTGATGAATCAAAGAAGAATCTTGAAAGGGAATTTAGTGAATCAAGTGATGAAAATGAGGAAAATAAGGTAGTTGATGAGTTAAAGAAGAATGTTGATGGAAATGAGTGGAATCAAATTCAACTAAGGAAAGTGAAATCAGAGGCAAATAAGGCACAAAATGTGGATGGAAAGAATTGTGATTTAAGGAAAGTGAAATCTATGCGTCTTAATGGGAATTTGAGGAATTCACTTCAAATGGTGAAAACAAAAACAGAGAAATGTTATAAGAATTTTGAGAAAAATAAGGTTCTTGAGGAAAATTGTGAAGAGAAAGTGATAAGAAGCAATGTGGAACCTCAAGAAAAATTGAATCTTGAAAATGAAGATTTCAAGATTTTGGAAGAAGAAATTGAGAGGGAAAACAGTTTAGCAAAAGAGATCAAAACTAAAAAGATTGTAATTGTTGAAGAGAAAAAAGTTCATATTAGTAACAATGAGAAAAAACAAGTGTCCATTTCTTCAATTATCAAGAAACAGTCTACTCCTCCATTTTCAGGCCAATCAAGAATTCTTCATCATCATCCAAGTCCATCAACAACTAAATCAGGCAAATTCATTTTCTTGAATGCTTCTTTTTTGTGTTTTGTTTCCTGTTCGATGTTTGGTATTTATATGTTGCTCGGATTCTTTGAAAACGTTGATGGGGCGTGTCAGATTCTTTAAAAGTATTGCATTGTTGGAGAATCTGGCACGGATGTAGCAACATGTTTGGAGAGTCTGAACAACATAATGAGTAGCCTGACTAGATTTGGATAACAAAGGCAACTTTATATCCAGAGCTCAAAACTGACCTTTTTTCTAATATGATTCTGTTTTTTAAGGTTGCATTTTGTTTTCTCTAACAATTTTATGCTGCATTTTCAGTTCCAGCATCAGATGATTTTCAGAGAAATATTCCAAGACAACATAGCAAACTAGAAAGCTTGGGTAATTTTCTTGTCCTTTAGAATTCAATGTCGAAAAATGTAACTGGTAAAGTTATTGTCATGTGATCAAGAGATCACAAATTTCAAGTTGTGAAAATAGTCTCTTGCAGAAATGTAGAGTAAAACTGTATATAATACAATGTTGTGGTTCGTACAATATAACGAAAGTTTTAGTGCACCGGACTGTTCTTTTAGAATTCAATATCATTCTACAAATGTTGATTCTAATTTTCTCTTTTTTGGTTTGTAACTTTTTTTATTTTTCAGTTGATTTGGTCATGTGGACAGATGCATCAAAATCAGCATTAATCTTTGGAATTGGAACATTTTTCATCATTTCCTCTTCATATACTAAAGATCTCAATATCAGGTAATATGACAATTACACTTGGTAAAAAAATATATCAGATATTTCTTTATTGATTCTTGAAATAACCAATTATAATAATAATGTCAAGTAAAATTAATGATTTCTTTTCTTTTTTCACAGCTTCATTTCTGTGATTTCCTATTTGGGTCTGGTCTACCTTGCTACAATCTTTCTATTTAGATCTCTCAGGTAAAATTTTCTATCTCAATTTACGCGACATATTTTTTATTAGCCCATTAAAAAAAATGTTTCTTTAATATTTAGTAAACTTTAATGTAAAATAGCTATTTTATCCTTAATGTGATAACTTATCCACTGGTATATCCCTATTTTATTTTAAATCATAAATTTCAAGATAAGTTCTTAAATTTTACATCCAATTAAATAACATCACATAAATTGAAACGAATGAAGTATTAACTTTACTGTTACACTAGATAACGATTTTTTTTTTATCTAATTTTTTTTTTTTTTTTTGGTAAAAAGGGGTGCAAATGATATAGGTGAGTCAAGTGAATATGTATTAGGGGAAGAAGAAGCAATGTGGATATTGAAATTAATATTGCCTTATATAAATGAATGTCTCATGAAAATTAGAGCTCTTTTTTCTGGGGATCCTGCTACTACAATGAAGGTAAAAATATATATTATTTTTTGTTTTATTTATTTTTAAATAATTGACATTTAATATTTTTGAATATTTTGAAACTCACTAGAAAGTTGACAAAATTTTGCCTCTACAGATGGCAGTTCTACTGTTTATTTTTGCAAGATGTGGCAGTTCCATAACTATTTGGAAGATGTCAAAATTGGGTGAGTTTTTAGATTTTATTTTTGGGTAGAATTAAAAATAAATTTTAAAAAAGAAAGAAAAGAGATTGAACTTTTTGATATTTTTTGGGTATTAGCAAAAAGAATTTTAAGTGAGGAATATTATATGTGACTTTTACCATCAATGACCAGAGACCAGAGTTATTATCAGTTGAACATTATTCTTCGTTCAAAAATTTATAGTTATGATCAGTTGAATATTCTTCGTTGAAAAATTTATAGTTTTACGTATATAAGCCAATATTTTTATTAGAGTACATCTTAAATTTTTCAGAATTACTTAACAGAATTCTTGATTTCGCCACTATTTATATAGATCCATTTTTTGTAATTCTTCCTACTAATGTTCTTGATTTTTTTCCTACTTGAAAGTGAATTTTTTAAAGAGGTGATTTTATTTAATTAGAGTACTTGATACATATTTTGAGCGGAGTGTTTGTCGGAAACAGTCTCTCTTTCGCACTAAAATAAGAGTAACGTCTACTTATATTTTGCCCTTTTCATATCTCATTTATGAAATTAAACTAAATATACTATTTAATTTGTGTTTTTTTTTACATGGTACATGTTTTTTAGGAAAAGAAAGTACATATTTTTCAGTAGATAAAGCAGAAATAAATAACTGAAACATTCCATTTTCACCTTTTTCACTTAACATATTTGTTGCTGACACTTTGTTTTTTGTTTTTTTGTCTGTTTGTAGGGTTTTTTGGAGTTTTCATAGTACCAAAAGTCTGTTCTTCTTATTCTACACAGTTAACTGCCTATGGTAAAATTTATATTCACCTTGCTCCTTTTATTTTATTTCTTTCTTGACGTATTTTTGATCGATATATATCTTGAAACTCGATTAAATTTGAATATACATTGAAAAATCCTATATTAAATGGTAAAATGGTTTCTAATAAAAGTTACTTGTTATAATGAGTTAAACTACATTACAACACTCTTTCTTTGTACGATATTACTTTGCATGTACATTTGTTTTAAAATCTGACTAAATTTAAAATAGCGCCCAAAAGTTTTACTTTTGGAAATGAAACATTCCTTATTAAATTTCATGGTTTGAATATGAAACTTTTGATTTAGAATCGAGGGATATTCCTTATTCGCCGCAACCTTTTGTTTAGTATATATCTCTAAATACAGTTTTCAAAATGCAGATATAATTAGTAGAAATTAAGATCTGACAAGCATTTATAATAATTATAAAAACTTTACCAACTCCTTTTTTTTTTTTTTTAATTTTTAGTTGGTGAAGTTCGAAATATTTAATAAATTGTAGTAGGCATCGTTGGATGAACTACATAACGTCTATTTTTATGAATTTGTCAACTAGTTGGTTGTCATAAATGGGGTCACAATAATATTATTTTGTTGCATTAGTGAATGCAAATAAATAAATATAGTTTATTTTCATACACAAAAGTGGTCCATTTCAATCTTTATATACCATTATCTTCTACATTTTAGGATTTTCAGTACATATATATGTCTGCTCGATTGAAAATAATTACAATTTCTATTATTTAATTCTCATGAATTTAAACTCGAAAATTCTGATTAATGATGTTGAAACACTTATCACCTTATCATAATAACGTTCGATGATTTTAATATGAAGGTACATTTTGGATTAGACGTTTTCGCGATGCTTGGGAAAGTTGTACTCACAAGAAAGCAGTTGCATTTGCAATATTCACACTTATATGGAATTTATCTTCAATTTCTGCTAGAATTTGGGCAGGTAAATTCACTCATTTTTATTTATGGAGCTGCAATTTTAGGGTACTCTTGGCATCGAGGAAAATATTTTCTGAAATAATTTTTACACGAAAATAAATTTCTTGAAAATTAGGAAAAATAACCTCTATGAGTGCATTTCAAGTTTATTTCAGCTCCTACATGTATACCTATCGTTGTATTTTTCTATATTACATATTTTTATATAAATGCATTTGAGGCAAAAAAAAATTCTTATTTACTTATCAAACAACAAAAAATAAGAAAAATATTATTTATTTTTTTAGAAATTATTTTCCTTCCTACCGAACAATTTAGTTTTTTTCTCCAATATAAATTCATACATTTTACTAAACGGAATCGGATTATAGTCAACACAAATTACTTTTTCTTCAAAAACAATTGTCCTTATATATTACATATAAATGATTTTGAGGCAAAAACTTTTATTTATTTATAAAAATATCAGAAAATGAATAAAAAGTTACTCATTTTTTAAAAAAATAATATTTTTCTTGATATAAAAAATCGGATTATAATCTCTCTCTTTTTTGCAGTTTTTATGTTGTATGTGGGATTTAGGTACTACCAACAAAAAATGATGAAAGAAGGATGGATAGGTGAAGAAGAAATTACAAAATCAGAGGATTATTGGCAAGAAAGACAAAGGAGAATTGGGAGAAAATCCACTTTAATGGAATCCAAAAAGCAAAAGGAAAAAAAAGCGTTAATTAATATTTTAAAGATATAATTACAATCTTCATTTCTTATTACTGTATATAGTTGTTTGTCTTGGTAAATAAAAAAAATTGTTGGAGTTTTGTAGCTTCTATTGCTTAATACAATCTTTAATAATTCATTTTCAATTGGTGTGTTATTATATTGATTATTTTTAGGTTTTGAGTATTCCATTGGGTAGAAATTTGTTAAAATATGGTTAAGAAATTCAAATTATTTATTTATTTATTATTACTCTTTCTTATTATTACTCTACTACTCTTATTAATGACAGTTAGAAGGACTAACACTGCATTAAATTAGTTGTACAACGTGCAGAGAATTTTGTACATTAACTTTTGACTGCATTAAATTAGTTGTACAACGTGCAAAAAGAATTGTACATTAACTTTTGAATAAATAGGAGTATTATATGTTACCAGCTGTCTGATGATTCACTATATTGAAGACATGTGTACTACCTTTTATTACTCATACGTATATACAGTTACTAGACACAATAGCTCCCAATATATATTACTTTAATTGTCTCAATTTAAATATTTTGAATTGTTAATTATTGTGATTTATAGTACTACTAGATATAAGTGCCCGTGCTAGCACGGGCCCAATATTTTTTTTTGGTCTCACTTTATGTGGTATATATAAAATTTAAAGAGTCAATTAAATTTTAATAATTTTTAAATATTTTAAACTGTTAATTATTATAATTTTTACGTAATTTTTAAATAATATATACCCAATATATGTAGCACAAATAGAATTTAAAGAGTCAATATGTTGTTAATTATTGAGATTTACAATATTTTTTACGTAGTTTTCAGATTAAATAATACATGTTACTTCTCTAGTCCCATTTTATGTGACACGAATATATTAATTTAGTTGTCAATTATCAAGATTTATAGTATTTTTATGCAATTTTTAAATATATAAAAATTTAAAAAATAAGACAAACAAAGTAAACGGAGAAAAAAATAGGCAAATATATACGTAAGTGTGGAGCCACACAGGTGAAGCAGGTAGACCGCCACATGTGCTGTTATCCACACTTATATATAAGTAGTAGATTTTTTTGTCTCACTTGATGTGACATAGATAAAATTTAGAGAGTCAATTAAATTTTGATGTGATTTATAAATATTTTAAGTTGTTAATTATTGTAATTTTTACGTAATTTTTAAATAATATATGTTACCTTCCTTGACGCAATATATGTAGCACAAATAGAATTTGAAGAGTCAATATGTTGTTAATTATTGAGATTTACAATATTTTTTCGTAGTATTCAAATTAAATAATACATGTTACTTTTTTTGTCCCATTTTATGTGACACAGATATATTAATTTTAGTTGTCAATTATCATGATTTATAGTATTTTTTATGCGATTTTTAAATATATTTAAAATTTAAAAAATAAGACAAATAAATTGAAACGGAAAAAAAAGAAGACAGATATATATATGTAAGTGTGGAACCACACATGTGAAGCAGGTATGTTGACACCTGTGTGGTTATTCACACTTATATATAAGTAGTAGATGTAATGGATGTATCTATTTTTTGGAAAGATTCCGATCCATTTGGACACACATGTAGTAATTTTAATAACATAAAAGAGAAATATAATAATTAGGGTTGAAATGTGGTTATGATCTAACATAAACTATTCATTCTTCTGTTATCGTAGTTAAATATCTAAATAAAATTTACTAATAAATTTAAATAATTATTAATATATTTTATCAAAAAAATTAATAGGTGTATCCGTTTAAGCTTCATGTAGTTCAATTGATTACAAGTTTGTAAGGTAATATAGAGCTTGGCTTCTTTTTCAGAAGTTTGATTCTTAGTAGTGTACGCAAAACTAATCACACAATTATTTTATACTTAAATCCACTTAATTACAAATTATTGCATCTTGACAAAAGATATTTTATACAAAATTTCCCACTTAATCACGAATTATTGCATCATGACGAAAACTTGATTTTAGACAATATTTTGCGTACGCTGCTATCAATTTTTTTAAAAGAAGCCAAACTTAATATTACTTCACAAACTTGTGATTAATTGAACATGAAGCTTAGATCTTGTTTAAACATGAGATAAAACAATGATTAGAACTTATAGTGTAGCTAGCTTGTTTAAACACGCTACAAACAGAGATAAATTTAGAATTTTATTTTTATGAATTAAATATTTTTCTCTTTAATTTATTTCCCCGATTTTGACTTATTTATAAAGTTTAAGAAAATAAAAAGACTTTTGAATATTGTGATCTTAAATTAAAGATATGTAGATTGAACCAAAATGTCATTTAGTCTCATGGTTATAAATTATAATGTCACGTGATAGATTAAAAATAAAAAATATTCTTTTTCAAACAAATTAAAAAAGGAAAGGAAGACAAATAAATTATAATAAATAAAGTGTTTATTAAAAATTTTAGTATTTTTCAACATTCATTTATATTTTGCATTAAAAATATTAATTTCAGTTGAATCTCTAGCTATAAGGCTACATCTGGACATTGACCACAAAATTTTAAAAATATTTATACACACTTTTAATTTATTCTTTATATATTAGGTATTAATTAAATTTCATGTTCAATTAAATTCAGACACATGAAATAAAACGAACGGACAATAGCAATTTGATAAGTGAACTTAAAAAAGTACTTAGAGAGTCCATGTGAAGCCATTCATAATATATGCTCCATTATTTGAGTGTGTGCTCATCAGACACAGTATGTTTGGCAGCTGGAAATTTTCTAATTCGGTGTCTGAAATTCGTATTAGAGTTCCAATTAAATTCAGATCACACATTGCATGATTCATTCGGGAGTAGTGCTCTCAACATAATTTTCTTCATACTCAAGGCTCGAATTCAACACCTCTAATTAAGATAATATAGTCCACTACTGCACCACAACTCGAGTTATCGACTTTCTTCTTATAATATAAGTTACTATAGATATAAAAAATAATGAAAGTTGTCGTCATCGATTAAAATATATTTAATAAGTATTTACTATACATAAAATATTTGATTGAAATAATTAAGTTGAAAGATACTCTTTCTTTTTTTGATCTGACAGTGTTGCCCCACGACCATAGACAAATGCAATGCAAGTCCAATCGGTTATTTTAAAAAATAAAAAATATTTATATAATCAGATTACATTTATTTATGTAACTAATTAACTTACTTTATGTTAAAGATTTTAAACCTCTATTTTTAAAAGGGTTGTCGTTACCTAAAAACATAAATACGGATTTCAAATATTAAAAAAAAATTTAAAATATAACAAAGTAAACATAAAAAAAATTAACATCTCTTTCAAAAACTCTGCTCCTCGTGAGTGACATTATGATAAGAGATATCCTTTACATCCATTCATTCTGAAAAACACTCCCCCTCTTCTTACCGTGACTATTGTCATGGAATTAGTCGGAGCTTCTTCCTCGAATCCTGTCATAATTACACACTCGACAAAAAAACTTTACAAGCGGCATTTTCCTTCTTCTGTAAGACTTTTGATCTTATGTCTTTCGTTTTTACAATGATTTGATAGAACAAAAAAAGTAAACACATATATGTATGTTACGAATTTCTAAACCCTACACCAAAAATTAAAAAGTAAGAAGATTCTAACAAACAAATGAGGCAAACATACATATATATTGTAACGACCAGATTCCATCATTAGGAAAAAACCAATAGGAAAAGAATTGGGGCCAGAAAACTTTTTGGTAGTAACTTCAAAATTTCTAGCCTAGTCCAGATTTGGACAAAATCTGAGTCAGTGAGGTCTAGGGAAATCTAGTATTGAATGAGAGATCTAACTATGAATTTAATCACATGGGTAGATAGCTAAGACGTTAAGGAACCTGTACAACTTTACGGAATTGAATTCGGGCAAGTAGAACTCCCGAAACTGATCTTAGCGTGAGCGAGTAGTTTTTGAATGTCATAAGTAGAAGGTGTGTTGTGAAATGGGAGTTTGGAACTCAAATTTCGAGGTTCTGTCTCCGTGTAAGCCGCTAGGGCGGGGTTATTCTCGCCAGGGCGGGGCCGCCATAGCGGGCCAGTCGCGACTTAAGTCAGAATTAAACCCCAAAAATGTCATTATTCTGCAAGTTTCGTTCTTGAGAGCTAAGAGACGACCCATGGATATTTCTTGAAGATTTTTCACGTTTTCTAGCGCTAAAGGTAAGACTTTTACTCCCTTAATCCGTAATTTGATCCGTAGAACTTAGATTCTTGGGTAATTATTGTTAGGGGAAGGATTTGATCTAAAGTTAATGGTGGAAAAAACCCTAAGTTAGGTATTGGGATCTTGGATTTGGCCTAGGGTTGATGATTTCGATTGTAATCCGGGTAATTAGGTCTTGTTTATTGATCCTTGCATTAATTGTTGTTTGTAGACCTAGAATAAGCAGAAAGAATCCGAAAAGGGAAGATTCAAGTGCCTTAGGGGATTCAAGCCTGACTTCGAGGTAGGTGATGGTTTGATTTCATGTTTGTGCGATATATGTAATGCATGTATGTATGTGAATGCTGCACTATTGATAACACCTAATGTAAATGAGTATGAATGAATGATTGTAAGCCATGAATCAACACTTGATTACATGATTATGAGAATGTACATTGTGATTGTGATTTTGGCATGTTGAATGGAACGGGTGTCATGTTCCGACACACTAACTGGGATCGAATGTCACGTACCGACATACACATTGGAATGGGTGTCATGATCCAACACAGTAACTTGGAACGGGTGCCACGATTCGACATACTAACAGTTTGGGTATGAGTTCCATGAGAGGACCAATGACTTGTTATATATATGCGTATTATTGAGAATGTGCAATTGTACATTGCTCTTGAAATGATAACTGATAATGTATATGTTCGGTATATGTGTGTTTACTTAGTGGTAACTGCTTATGTATGTTTCACTTATTTGGAATAGCCGCATGATCCTACCAGTACATTGTGGTTGTGTACTGGTACTGCACTTGCTATTTCTTTGTTGAGTACATGACATCTTCCGGCGGCTACTGACAAACATCGTTTAGGAGATCAGTGATCGAGATCGAATTCAAGGGTGAGTCAGTTCTTTCAGTCTGCCATGAGTTCTCGTTAGGTTTAGGCCATTTTTATTCGTACTTAGACTAGTACCTTAGATACTCTTATGTTAGTTTGGGTTGTACTCATTTTTCCTTAGACTTGTTGAACTTTAGATGTTTTGGTACATTGACTTTCAGGTTCTAGGGATGGATTTTCCGCAATAGTTGTTAGTCGTTTATTAAACTTTCGGACTTTATGGGAACTCCATATTTCTTAGGTCATTTAAACCTTCTTCCATATCTTTAAATGCATAATTTTTTGTTAAGTTGCTTAGTTGGGTTGCAGTATCGGTTCTCCCATCGGAGGGTTAGTATGGGTGCCAATCACGACGGTCTGGTTCGTGACATATATAAATTTGCTAAACGCCCAAACGAATAGGGTAAATATTAGGGGTGTGCAAAAATTGAATCAACTAATAGACCGAATTGAAAAAAATGTGATTATGTTATTGTTATTGGGTTACCGGATTTTTAATAATTTTATAAAAAACATTTATTGAATTATCGGTTTGGTTTTGGTTTTTAGTATTGGGTTGTTGTATAAATCGATAACTCATTAAGACGGTAGTAATTTACTACTTTATCTTTCATAAATATTAATAATTTAACAGAACTAGACACTACAATCTACATATAACACACTTCATACTTCACAATACTTCTACTTCACATCAGAAATTTAATATTATGTTTTAGCCGTAACATGTAATTGTAGCCTTCGTACTACATTTGCTCTTATTGATGTAATTTTTCATTATCTTTCTTATTTCACTATATCAAAGCATTTACAACTTATTTACTTCTTTCACTATATCGCGCCAAATTGTTAGAGAAGTGAGAAGTCATATATTTATATTATGAGCATTTTTTATTGGGTAAATCGGAAACCGAATCGTTAACAACCAAAAAAATAATAAACTGAAAAACAATAACAAATATCTTATTGATTTGTTGATGGTTTAGCATATATAAAAACCGAAAACCAATAAATCGAACATATAATACATAAAATCGAACCGAATCGATGGAAGAAGTAATATAAACCACACAAATAATAACAAGGGAAAAGGGTCTAAAAATACTCCAACTTTGGTCGAAATTGTTGTTACGATACCAAACTTTGGAAAAGACCTTTTACCCCATGTACTATTTAATAGTGTATTTTAAAGGTAGATATGTGCCTACGTAGACATCATAAATATTGTATCATTTTAAATAGTAATGTGCCCACGCGGGCACATATATACCTTTAAAATATACTATTAAATAGTGCAGGAGGATAAAAGATCCTCCATAAAGTTTGATATCGTAACAACAATTTTAGCCAAAATTGGTGTATTTTTCAAACCCTTTGCCCTAATAATAATGATAATAATAAACAAAAGTCATAGAACCAAACAACATGAGACTGGAGTGCAAACTAAAGGACAAATAGGGCAGAAAACATATGGCTAGATCTGATAAGTACTCGATATAACAGGAGGACACATATGCTCCCTCCGCTTTTTTTTATTTATTCATTTTAAATTTTACACATTTTTTAAGAAATAATAATTAATATAAATATTTATCATAATATTTATGTGAATCAATTATTAGTCTCAAATTATAAAAAATAATTCAAATAATAAATAATTGATATTAAGAGTAAACTATGAAAAAATAAAAATATTTTTCTTTTAATATATTAAAATTAACAAATAAAAAAATATTTTTGATATAGCAAACAAATAACTATTGTATTTTTTTCAATTGCCTTCTCAAATAACTATTTACTTTTTTTAATACTAGAATATCATTCAATTATTATTATTATTCCCGCAATATATTATACACCACAAAACACTCTTTGTCTCCTTATTGACAAGTCATGTCCCATTAAATTATATCTTTTAATGATTTAACTAATACTAAATCATTCAACCCAGTTTAAGACTTAGACATTATTTGTTTCCATTAAGATTAAAATATCTGAATGTGAATACGTATTTGAATATTAAGATGTGCATTAAAATCTAGATATATAAATCTGAATACACATATGAACAATAAGATATTGTTTCTGAATCTAAACATTAAATTTTTAGGACTGTTTGTTTTCAATTGCTGAATATGCATATGAATTAAACGGTATATCAATAAAATATTCTAAAACCCCCATTAAAGTAAAGTAGTTTTTTTTTTTTAGAAAATAATATTTTAAATATTTTTATTGTACCGAGGTAATATGATTTATCTTTAAGAATTTAACATTAAGTTACATCATTAACATGACTATTCTTTGTGCTCAAAAACTTTGAGAATCTAATATAATGCAATGTAAAATAGTTCATATAGAGTAGTAATATATCGTTTATGAAAACATTTTATTTTATAATAGACATTTGTTATTGTTATCGATTAAATAATTATTTTTTTCTTATTTTCTGGAACGTGCTAAATATTATACCATGGGAGTGCTTATCAATTCAAATATATTGATTTTTGATGAAAGTAAAAGGCGTATATTAAGTTAATAAGAATAAAGGAAAATATAACAATAAGTATATAATTAACATTAATTAAATAAGGAAACAACGAGAATTTTATGACTTGTTGTGAAATAGTTGAATTAAGATAGGAGTCTTATTTTTGAATCTGAATATTCGTATCTATTCAGACGCATTAAGGGGCTTATAAGCAAATAAAACAAACAAACTTAATGAACTGAATAATTAAGATTCGGTCCTAAAAAACAAACACACTTAATGAGGCGAATCTGAATGATTAAGATTCAGACATTCATTAAGTGTAAACAAATGAGGCCTCATTTGTTTGCAATAGATGTCTGAATCTTAATCATTCAGATTCAGTCCATTAAGTGTGTTTGGTTTTTAGGTCTGTATCAGAATGATTCAGATTCAACCCATTAAGTTCATTTGTTTCTTTTTTTCAAAAAGTCTCTTAATGGACCTAAAAAGGTCTGAACGGATCAGATCTGCAGAGGAGTCTTAACACCATTCAGACTTATTTAATAAGTTATAAAATAATATTGTATCGCTTCTCTTGATCTTTGCGTGACTTTTTCTCTCATAACTACAAACTTTCTTCCTCTCTTTCCTCAATCAAACACCATTTTTTTCTTTTTGAACCAGTAAGTTTTCATAATCTTACAAGAATTTTTTTTTATATTAATAATTTTCTTGGGGTGTATTGATGTTTGTCAAGAACACTTGTTGCAATAATATTTTTAGTGTATTGATGTTCATCAAGGTTTTTAGTGAAAAAAATACTATTCATAATTAAAAATAATAACTATGTATACATATTTGAGGTCTTTTATTATAAATTTCTCTTAAGCCAATAATTTTATTGATACTCTTTGATCATCAAATCCGTTTGTGAGATAACACTAATATATTATTGTTGTTGAGTTAGTTGGTGACAAAATAATGGATCTCTTAATAATTCTCCATCCCAATCTTCAATTTCAGCTAGAAAAAAAGTTTTGGGAAAGAAAAAAAACTTATTCGTCTGAATTGGAAATTGATGAGAAGATGATTACTGCTCTGGAGTTATTGATTAAAAAATAGTGCACTTACAGTTGAAGAATATATGGAAAAATTAGATGGACTTGGATGGAAAGAGTCATTATACAGTACATGTGTTAGTATATTTTGTGAAAGTGTCCACTACAAAAAAGCATGAATGATGTAAGAGGTTCCCAAGTTAGAGAATTGGATTAAGGTTATCGAAAAAAAGATAAGAATTCTTTAGTTTTTCTAATTAGCCAAAATATATGTTAGGCGCTGATAATGTGATACCTTATTTATTATTTTTCAACTAGTATTTATCATACTTATTGAGCTTTTTGATATTACGTGATTTTTTTATGTTATGCTTGATGATTATGATATTTTTTTGATCAAAAAGTAATATTTTTTGTTGAAATGATTTTTTTATAGCATTTTATTAATATAATGTTTGATTTCATATGCACATTCAGATATTGAAAACAAACAAAAATCATTCAGTGTTCAGATTTGGAGACCACATCTTAATATTCAGATGTGTATTCAGATCTAGACATCTAGCTCTTAATGCAAATCTTAATGTTCAAACTATTATTCAGATTCTTAAGTCTTAATCTTAATGAAAACAAACGAGGCCTTAGTCTTTCGAGGAAAGACAAAAGAAAGTGTGAACCTAAGCCAATACCCAATCTTTTAAGTCTTAGATACTGCAACAGACGTTCTTGGTTGAATGTACCATCAGTCTTATGACTTGATAGTACAGTCATAGCCCAAATATGGACGGGATGCAGAAGTTTTTGTTTTATATAATTACATATAGCAAAGATCCTCCGCTTCCCACCACCTTCAATGGCCTGAGCCAATCTACCAGTCACTAATGGAACTCCTTGGTAGAACCCCTAATAAGCTTGAGAAAGGGGGTCCTACTTGTTTTTCAAATAAATCAAGGGATTCATTAGCAAGCCTGGTATTATTAGATGCCATGTGTGAAGCATCTCTCTCTCTCAGAACCTCACCTTTGTGACCTCCTGATGGAGGAAAGACTGATGTCATGGTTAGCAATTAATTTGAAATATCTGACAAAGCATCTGAGATCGGACAATTGTGTAGATGAGAGAGTGGGACGGACCTTGCTCTTAAGGGTCGAAAAAAGATATGGTTGCTTTCTTTCCTGGGAAAGACCAGATCTACGGTCACACTTCAATGAGTGAGCCTCAACCTAGACATCGAACTCCTAGCTCTTGAGTTTATTTACTATTGAAAAGGGTACTGTTCGTAGTTTGGCCTTTTTCGATTTTCTATTTAGCGCTTTGAATTCTTCTGTTGTTCCTGCCTAGTGTTGAGGCCATAGGACCTAATTATCAAGTCATGTCCCATTAAAATTCTATTTTTTTTATAATAAATTTATTTTTAACCCAACTCAATTCATGTCTTAGACCCGATTAAAAATATATTAAATTTTATATCCAATAGAAACCTTTGATGAATTTATATATACTTCCTAATTTCTTATTTTATTACGTTCAACTCTATGTTTCCTCTATCCATAGAGTACATTGATTGTACAAAAATGACTATAACAAAATTTCTCTTATTTGTATTAACAACTACTCTAAGAGGAATGTTTTTATGCGGTGCTAACAATCTCTTATATTTTTCGAGACCCACCCGATGTAAAAAGGCCAAAATAAGTGCTTTTTACCCTTATAAAAAGAAAAACAATTTGAGATTTCATTGGTATAAAATTACTTCTTTGAATATTTTTTATCCATTAAATAAATTTATGATAAAATTAGAGTTTTAATATGGCACGACATGCCAAGAGAAAGGGAGAGTTTTGTGGTGGTTAATAACTTAATATAATTGAGTCATAATTGATATTCTAATCCTAAAAGAAAATTAAAATAATTTTAGGAGGCAATTATCAAAATATGAATAACCATTCAGGAAATTAATTTATGTATAGCTATGGCCTATGAGTGAATAATTTATTGAATATATATAAGTTATTACTTTAAAATTCAACCTCCGAAAATTAAAATCTCAAACTCATAAATTTCAAATTATGACCCCACCTACTTCAATTGGCCCAACCCACTAGGATAAATATAGACATATAAGCTAATTAATACTATAATTAAGCAAGAGTTAGAGATAGATTTAAGTTGTATTAGACTATAGTTAGGCTTGCTAGTTGGTGGTATCAATGGTGGAGATAAAATTTTCATAAATTGAAATTAAAAGTAAACACACGAAAAAATTAATTGAATTCAACATTTATATATAATAATATATATACATATAAAATTATAATTTTAAATTCAAATTATAATGTAATTTTTCACTAAAAACAATCTGAACAAACCCTCTTGCTCCCACCTAGTTCCACTTATGGGTGTTACATACAGTTTATTATTTGCATCATGCATTTACTATTTTATGTATATGTAAAGCCATAGTTAGAATAATACGTACAATTTTTTTTTAATTTTTTTTCGCTTTACGATTTTCCCCTCGATATTTATAATTTGTATTGCTTGATCACTTTGAATTTATGTCGAAAAATCTAAACGCACCATATGTTCATTTAAACGCGCCCCTGCATCCACAGAAGCTTAAATCCACCCCGCTCCACTCCATTAACAACCCTATTCAAAATCAATCAATAGAAGAATTATTACTAGATCTTTGGTTGGTGATTTATAACAAAACATTATTTAGCTAAATCAATTTTATATGAAAATCAAACTTCCATATTATAGTATCTCATATTTGTCACTTAAGTTGTTCTTAGTCAATTTGATTATGATTAATTGATAGGTGAGAAATCTTTTCATATTTATTGAATATGAATAGCACTCCCTCTGTCCCAATTTATGCGACTTACTTTTTTTTTTAGTCAGTTCCAAAAAGAATGACACATTTCTATATCAAGAAATAATTTAGCTATAAAATGTTCATTTTACCATTAATGAAATGATTTACAGCCACACAAATTTCTATCATTCATTTTGGACCACAAGTTTTAAAAGTCTTATTTTCTTTCTTAAATTCTGTGCCGAATCAAAGTACCTCACATAAAATGGGACGAAGAGTAGTACTAGATAGTTGATAAAAATGGCATAACATGGACAGATGATCTACTGATCCGGTTTTTTTTTTCTTCGTACGATATCCTATATTTATGGTGGAGCCTAATTAAATTTGAATTTTGGATAAATCATAACCTAACAAAGGCGACTCCAAATTCAAGAGATTTGAATTTGGGACCTCTGATTATGAATGAAGAAATATTTATTACTGCATTACAACCCTTGATGATACATTAATGATCTTTTTCAGATTGTTTGATCCTTATAGATTTGACACACCTAGAGCCGTCAAAACGGGCTTAGCCCATGGGGTCGGCCCAACCCAACCCAACCCGTTATTGGGTAGAGTTTGGATAAAAAATTTCAAGCTCATTTAAAACTAGAGCTTATAGCCCATCCCATATAAGCCGCTTGATCAGGGCCAGGCCGGGGTCGGTCCATGGGCTAAAACTTTTTATCTAAGGGTAACTTACAATAATCTCACTAGTATATAATCTAATTACTTAAATACACGTTATGTTGTAATATTATGAATCTTACCAGATTTTGGTACGCCCAGATACATGTATTTTGAAATATATTGACTCAAAATTAGGTTAATTTGTTCTAGATACACTCTATCCAAGTAGATTCACATGTATCTAGGATACATAGACAAATATCGCGCCCTCGCCTCCCTCCCATCTTGCTTGTCACTCTCTTATCTCGCTCGCGTATCTGATATGCGAGATACATGTTAATTACATTAGATTTTTCGCTAGTGTTATTGAAACAACACCATTGTTTTCCATGTTTGATTTGAAAATCATCTCATTTTCTTGATGTTATAGAATTATACGTTTGAAAAGAAGAAAAAAAGAAAAAGGAAAAAAAGAAGGGTCGCCCGCCTCAGCCCTCGGCCCTTCTAGGGGTGGGTTGAGTTGAGCATATTCAGGCCCTTCCAAATGAAGGGCCGACCCGCACTAGCACTTCAAATTCCTTAACCCGCGAGGCTTGGGCCAACCTTTTTTGACAGCTCTAGACACACCCCTTTAAAAAGTCTTAACAAAAAATGCATTTACCTAAACTAATCTTATTAATGATGGTTTGAAATTCTAATTTTATTTGATACTAAGGATAATAATAAAATAATTTAAAAAGCTCTCTCAATTTGCTAAAATGGATAAGTAAAATAAAATATCTAATTTTAGTTTCAATCTATTTGATTTTTTTAAGTCAATTATAAAATGAATGTTTTTTTTTTTTGAAATTTTTCTAATTTTAATTATTCAATGACATGTTTATGATCACCAGATTAAATGTATTTTTGATACATTTTACATATTGTTAGTTTAAGATAACAAAATTTAATTCTTTTATTCTTAAAATTTCATATCAGATTAAAAATCAAATAAACAAATTAAAACAAAGAAAATACGAGTACGTAGGTAGCACGGCTATATACAAACCAAATACGCACGTAAGATTTTATATATATATTATGCCTTTTGTCTTTCTTTTTCTTTGTTTTCAAATAGATAAAAGCGAAGTTTCAAGGAAACGTCATATT
Source organism: Solanum piurae (assembly GCA_029582685.1). Taxonomy (NCBI): domain Eukaryota; kingdom Viridiplantae; phylum Streptophyta; class Magnoliopsida; order Solanales; family Solanaceae; genus Solanum; species Solanum piurae. Next base: position 7,251 of record JAJOOO010015542.1, on the reverse strand, counting down.
TGGAAGCTTCAATTATGCCTTTTGTCTTTTTTCTTCTTTCAAAATTCAAATGAAGGGCATCTATATAAAGAATTAAATATATAATGAACACAAATACAAATAATAAAAAACTGTAATAATATATATGCATTACTAGAAATGTGGAAAAACCGGTTTAATCGAAAAAAAAAACTATTAATCTATTAGGATATGGGTTAACAGTTTTTTAATGATTTTATAATTTTTTTATTGAGTTATGGTTCGGTTTTTGATTTTAATGTTTTTAAAGGATCTTTCTCGTACAAGATGTTAATTTCGTTGATGATATTCAAAAAATAATATATACTCACAAAAAATAATTTATATTTTTTAACAAAATGTGTTCAACTGACCACCTTAACAAATTAAAGTAGCAAATCATGAAATCAATCTTGGTTTTATATTCTTTTAGCTTATGTTCTTCGTTTACAAATTTGTTTTTGTGTAGCATGGTGCATGTGATATAAAGGCATGCACGTACCAAATAAATAATTTGACAATGTCATGATTGAAAAATTTATGTGTTATATGCATTTAATTAATAACCATACTCAAAGACGGAGTTAAGATTAAGAGTTTGAGGATTCTAAATTTTAGTATAGAATAAAAAAAAGAAGTCAAAGTATGCCTTTTTTTTTCTTTTTTCTATTGATAGTTGGGGGTTCGAATTCACATGACTATTGGTGTGGAAAACATTTCCTCAATCCCTTTTATACCACTGAGTCATCAATCAATTTTGTTAGGGAATTCACGAGTTAATATACATATATATATTTATGTAATTTTCTAATACAAATACAAGATCTATAAAAAAAACTACTAAATTCATTAAAGCCCACAAACACCCCACTTAGCTCCGTCCTTGACCATACTTGTCATTCTCAAGCTCTGCAGAACTTTGGTCCTACAATTTAAGTGACTATTTACCCCATATTATTGAGCAGTCTCTCATTTTATTCCTTTTCTTACGAAATTTATCAGTATTTTCTACTTAATTTATAATCAGAACTCATAAGCTAATTGAATTTCTTATAATTGACCACGAATCCATTATCAAATGGATTGACATAAATTTTTAACTATTTAGCTACAAAATTTTATTCATCACTGATTTCTTTTAATTGACCACTTTCTTTTTAACACACACATATATATATATATTTGAATTCCATCAAATTTAAATTTTTTTTATAATTTTTTTAAAATAAAAATAAAATTTAATTAGCTCTTACGTATGACATTTATGTAAAATTCACACACTATTACTACCTAACTCCTTCCAAATTCATACACTATTACTAACCTAACTCCTTCCAAATTTCAACCAACACCTTTTGTTCTTTCTTCCCAAATAAAACAAAAGGATAAATCATTACCTCTTTTCTACTTTTTTTTTTTTTTGTCTTTCCAACCTTTGGATTTGATTGGTGGAATAATGAATAATAATTTTAGGATATTTTGTAGAATTATTTTATTTTAATATTTAATTGTAAGTATTAATTAATCTTAAGAATTATTTTTTACTCATTAAAATGATGAGATTGTCATTATTAGGCCATAAACCTCAAATAAGTTCTTATTGATATTAATATGTGTAATTAAATATGACATGTTATATTTTATGTGATTAATTTAACTATTTAATAATTGTAGCATCTCTATCATGCCTTAATTTACGGTAATAGAGATTGCATTTTCTCGTACTGCTGTTGCACTATACGGCTCTCCTATCCATCAAATAATTGATAAACCATATGAATTTTTAGAAAAGAAATTGTCAAAAAAAAAAAAAACACGAAGAGAATAATATTTGTTTTAAATAAATTTTAAAGTGATGAAAACTAAATTATAATCATAAATGAATATGATGAAACAAAGATTTAATTATTGATTAATATTTGTGAGTATAAGTTTGTTCCTCTTTTGATTTTTATTTTTTCTTTGTGATTCGAGTGTTGTTAGTATCGTAATTTTCGGACGTAGGATGATTTGGACCTCCTTCAAATGTATATTATTGCTAGGAATATCAGCCAATAATTTCGAAAAGTGAAGTATTTGATGTTTTGATATCTTTATGAATATTCTAGGAATTTATGACATTTCACAAGCCTTTTGATGGAAATATGTTATTTTTATATAGGCGTGAACAAAAGCTTATGGTAGATTAACCTCCAAGAATTATAACAGAGATTGAACTCATCTTGTAGAGTTCCACAAAATTTTGAAGTCTACAAGAATTAATGGAGTGTACGTAGCTTTGATGAAACTCAAAGATGTGACATGAAGTATCCATAAAACTGGAGCAGAAATATACGAATGCGCCAAATCAGGGTGTGAGAGGTTGGCTATAGCAGGAGTTAGGAGAAGTAGAGGTAGGATAAAAAAAACTAAGAGAGTTGATCGATTAGACAGAGCATGAAACAACTTCAATTTATTGAAGACATGACCCTAAATAAAAAGATACGAAGATTGATGATTTGGGTAGAAGGTTAGTTGGTATCTGAGTGTAGTCGTACTTTAGTTGTCATGTAGATTCTTGTTCTTCAATGTATTTTATTATCTGCTACTTTATTTACTCTATATCTTATTATTTATTATACTCTCATATTCTCTTGTAACCCTAGTTCAAATACTTCTCTTTTAAACTAAGGGTCTATCAAAAATAACCTTCCTAACCCTCTACCTCATAAAGATAAAGACAATATCTACGTACATCCAAATACTCAAACATGAAACATCCACAACATTAGTATATATATAGATTCATCCCACGTACTTATATAGATGTGCCCTACTTACATAATTTCTGTTTCAAAGAGATTATTCATCATTCTATATTTTATAAGTTTATACTTTCATTAGCAATCTCTGATATTCCTTAATATATAAATGACTTGACATATTTGGTACAATGGTGAAATCAGAATTTTCAATAAAGGGATTTAAAATCTAAAGAAATAGACATATAAAGTAGTCGAAAAGGGTTCGACATCTATTGTATACACATAAATAATATAGTTTTGTGCTAAAGGAGGTTCGGATGAACTCGGCTCTGCCCCTGATTTAGGGATGGCAATGGGGCGGTGCGGGGCAGGGTGGGACGGGTTGAGCTTAACCCGCATAATTTTTAATCCGCCTCCCCCCGCTCGACCGCATAACAATTTTTTTCATTTCAACCCGCCCCGCATAGACCCGTTCTGCATGAACCCGCCCTGCATAACTTTTTTAATATTTTCTTTTTCTAGTTAAGTTTGATAATAAACATAAAATTAATAAAAAGAAATTCATTTTTTCATTAAGTTGTATTAATTTAATAGGATAGTGACTTAAAATTATATTCTTTAGAGGTCAATTGGAAACATGCAAGAAATTGTATTATTTTTTATTGAGCCATTTTCATTTACTATCTTGAATATTTTAGTAGTTTTAAAGAAATTATTTTAATAAATAATTCTCTATCACTCTTATAACATGTAAGAAGTTAAAATTAAGTTTGAATCCACATGAAATCGCATATACCCGCAACCCACCCTGCCCCACATTAATTAATTTAAAAAAACCCACTTCCACCCGCCCCGCATCCCATCCGCCCTGCACAACCTTAAACCCACCCCACCCCGCCCCGCTCCGCATCCGTCCCGCTTCATTGTCATCCATACCCTGATTTGGTACCATAAAATTTAAAAATATATTTATAATATGATATACACGTTTCTAATTTATCATAAAATTAAAAAAAAAATCGCTTTTATATCATTGAATTTGTGTCCAATCGAATAAACCCACATAAATACATACATACCTATATAAGCCGTCTGCAGGACCAATGATTAGTTTCAACCTCCTCGTGGAGCCAATACAATTTTAGTTCATAAAATAATACTTAGCACATAATAGTATGTAATTACTATTTTTTATTACTTATTTAAATAATTATATATTGTTATATTTGAAAATAGTTAATTTTGAAATTTTCATTTATTCTTAATGATTTTTTTAATGATTATACAAATAATAGTATAATTTGTTTATGATCACAAATTTTAGAAATAATAAAAAATACTTCTAACTTATTTGAAATAAGCTACTTTATCCTTCGTTATATTCAAAACTGTCTTTACCGTTAGTTAACTAGCTCAAATATAGGTCAACAAGACGCCAATAGTTCAAAAATACTATTTCTACTAACAGTTGCTTCAAAACAAAAATATAAGACCGCATACACTAACAATTAACAACTTCACATTTAAAATGTTAGGAAAATACACATTAAATAATGTATGCGTGATTCTTATAATATGTTAAAAAATATTCATCCCCGTATTGAAATTTAACTTTAAACTACTAATTAAATTGAGCAGAATATACCTTTAAACTATTATAAATCGAACACTTGTATCCACCATTATATATCAATTAGCTGGCTCATATCATGAGCTGCCGTAAATCATTTGGATATTTTGATTGAAATAAGTTTGAAACTAATATTTCCAAGAGAGTAAGATGTATGAAGACATGAAGTGATAAGTATATAACAAACAAGACAATTGCGCAAATTAAGGATTAAATAGTGGGGCACTAAAGATGCTGGATTGATATGTATTAATATTTCTTTTGTTTGCATTTAATTGAAGTTTTGAATTATTGTAAATTCTTCATACACTAAATGAGAAACTATCACACTTGTCAGTTAGCACCATCAATCGCTATTGTCAGTCACCATTACTACTAGATACTACTCACTACACACCATTAGCCAACACCCGTCCCCATCGACAACTATAACCACTATACTGTTTTGGAATGTCCAACAATACTTGTTCATTTTATGATATCAATAGATAATAACTTCACATTTAGTTCTTAATTTATCCTTATTATTAATTATAATCATTTCCCTATTATATTTTTAAGACATTATATTTATTATATTCAAAGGATGATATAGTAGAACTATCATTCTATTTATAGTTTCTTAAGAAGAGTGCAAAGTCAACCGTGAACAAGTATTATTGGACAAAGAAAGTAGTAATCATCACCACCAAATTATCATATACATTTAAAAAAATATTTTATTCATAAAGTATTAGATTAATACTATATTTATTATTTTTCAATTAAAGAAAAAATTAATACATTCTAGAGGTTAAATAGCGAACAATTTTAATTATCTAGAATTTAATTTTTCATGTAACATTTTAATATATAAATTTTTTCTTCAAATATTTATATGGTTAAAATACAACTTATTATTTAGTTTTGAATTCAGATATTTTAATTTTAATAAAATAAGTGAAGCCAGTAATATATATATATATATATATATATCGTGTTAATTAACATCAGAATGTTGCCCAAGCTATTTAACAACTCTCACTTCCTGATCACTAACAAATTAAATCTCGTGATTGTATAAAAAATTAGCTCCTACATAAAAATAACCAAAATAAATATATATACAAAACAACCAATGAAAAAATATTACAAGAAAAATTCATATATACATGTGAAAATGTATGGAACCATGCAACGTGTATTTAAGAAGTGCCCAACGTGTTTATGAATTACTTTAGTCTTGTGTGCCAATAGGGGAGATGTGTTCCTTCTTTATATTATTTTTATGATGGACCTTTCTACCTTCCGTTCTATCAGTTATATATAGAATATTGATAGTATAATTAATTAAAGACATGAATATTGATCCCAATCTGTGTGATTCCTTAAATGAATTAATATTAAATATTATAACTGTTCGCTCATTATTCAATTTCTGAAATGAATAAATTAGTCAAATAAATATGGTATAAAATGGATCAACTTTTCAAACTCCATATTCAATTGAAACAGTGCATTTTTTCAATTATTACATTAGTCAAGTAAATTCAGTGCATAAAGAATCAACTTTTCAAATTCTCGAGATTCTTAAATTGTTCCGTCAAAATTGATTGAATCGTAAAGTAAATATTAAATGAAGAGTTATTTTTTGTTACATGACTTGAAGAAAATAAATTAATAACTAAGGGTAAAAATAATTTTTAAATTTTAAAAGAATATTTTCGTAATTTGACTTAGATATTTCTCACTTTTAATAGTATATGATATATATAAATCACTCATTTTAACAAAGTAATTTTCTGGCAAATATTCTTTCAAAATGACCTAGGTTTTATAAAAATCCACTTATACTAATAATGTATAAAGTTTTAAATGCATTTAGTAATTAAAAAACGATATGCTAAAGTGAAAATCACATGATAAAATGTTCAAATTAAACTTACTGGTAAATTTAAGTTTGATCAAGTACATTGTCAGTCCTTAAACTTACTGATAAATTTAATTTAGACGCTTAAATTATGATAATATTTCAATTAAATATATGAACACATGATAAAATATTCAAATTAAATACCTTCTATTCAAAATATTGAAAAAACTCTTGTGCATGTTGTTAAGCAATCATAACATAAGATATATGTTAATCATTTAAACTACAATATGTCTTCTCCTTTTAACATCAATAACCAGTAAAACCTTAATGCATATTTCAACTGATATTATGTATATAATTAAAGAAGTGGACATACTTTATGCGAATAACTTAGAGTTAATTGTTAAAAATCTCTTTAAACTTGACATATTTTGCTAAATGCACACTTAAATTATGAGAAGTCGTAAGTATCCCCCTTAAACATTAATTTTTGAAACTATTTAATTATGAGGAGTCTTTAATTATCCCTTAAAAATATGGATTTTTGAAACTATTTACTCCCTAATATGCCACATGGCACAAAAAAAATGACTCTGTCAAATTAATATTACTCACTTTCCTTTTAGTCAATTTGAAAAGGAATGACACAATTCTATATTAGTAAGAGTTTAATTTTCGTTCTATTTATATGATGAATTTTGACTTTGATTATGAAGTTTAAGAAAGATATGGTCTAAACTAAGTCATAAATATTTGTATGACTATAAATCATTTCATTAGGGGTAACATGAAAAAATTAAAGTTAATTTACTAAATATAGTAATGTATCACTCCTTTTGGGACTGATAAAAAAAATGAAAGTGAGTCATATAAATTGGATCGAAGATTTTTTTTTGCTATTTGGCATATTAGGAGAGTAAATAGTTCCAAATATATATGTTTGAGGGGATAATTAGGACTTCTCATAATTTAGGAGGGGGATGGGGGGGGGGGGGTAAATAGTTTCAAAAAATTATGTTTGCGGA
>JAJOOO010015541.1:0-37825 GCA_029582685.1 Solanum piurae | reverse complement strand
GCCTCCAATTTGAAACCCTAGTTCTTCACCCTTCTTCTTCCTTGAACTTGAGAGAAAATATTTGAGAGAGGGAATGATTTTGGAAATTCTAATTGGAGTGACTTAAATGAAAGAATTTGGTCAAAAGGGGCTTTATAATTGCTAGGAAAGGCAAAGAATAATAAGAACTCAACTTAGGAAAAGAATTAAGGACCCACAAAGTTAAACTTAAAAGTGTTCACTAAACCCGACTAAACCCGTCCTTTTGGACAGTGCTTCACTATTTCGGGCATAACTTTTTGCTTCAAGGTCGAAATTGGGAAAACTTGGTGGCGTTGGAAAGAGGACCCAGAGACCTTTAATTGGATAGGTAAAGGTCCACCTAATTCAATTTGAGCTAAAATATCTGACCATTTAAAGTTAACCCTTACAACTCACTAGTTCAAATGACTAGTTTCCGAACGTCAAGGTCATTTCTCATCATTTCATCAAGTTCTCAACTCCAAACTCACATGTGAGGCTCTAGTTTCACTAGTTCGTTTTTAGGGTCGTTACACCCTTCCAGCTAGGATAGTGGTGTGCAAGCGTGGTCAAGGGGCCACTGAGGAGGTGACCACTCTAAAGGTTGTTATTGCTGCGATGGACCACCTGAAGTCCATCGACATGTCTATGATTTTCGGGATGGTGGAGATCCCAGATGTTCCAGTTGAGCCAGTTATGCTTCCGGCTACCACCAGAGATGATGTCAAGCTGAGGAGGTAGTTGATCCCGAGTTTGAGGCTGAGACGGATGAGGAGATGCTTGAGGTTGCTGAGAAGGATTCTTATGAGGGCCTAATGGAGACTGAAGAGGCCATGGTAGATGTAGTTGTGCAGACATCCTTGGCAGACACACCTTTGGCATCTCCTAGTAGAGTCGGTACTTCTGAGGTTACTCTGGGCACTGATGCCCAAGATCAGAGTGTTGCACCGGGAACTGATGCCCCGACAGATGGAACGATTATGTAGACAAGATCCCTCTTTACCTCATTCTCTACTTTTTTATTGACTTTGTGGATATTTTCTTGCATTTGAGGACAAATTAATTTTGTTTTGTGGTGGGGTGAGGCCCACTTTTTGTGATTATTGTTTTGTTTATATATTGGGTTTTTGAACTATAAATTGTGTTTTGCACAGTTTTTGTGGATAGTTGAGCTTGTGGCTCCTTGTTTTAATTGTAAATGATTTTTGGACCTTTCCAAAAGAAAATTTTGTGCCACCTCTTGATTGTGTTTGAATGTGGTTTTTCTCGTGCAAATTTAAGTATCGATCTTGATCAATACCGATGAATTGAATAGTGCTCATAATCAAACAAAAACGAATGTGTGGCTATGATGAGGCCAAATAAAGTTGCATAGATAATATATGAATGTTTTTCATCTCGTTGTGACTAGCCAGTTATCGAATGAATCTCTTGTGATGAAAATTGCACACTAGCGAAAGTGTGGAGTCTTGTTTGATATTAGTGCCAATAACTTGTGTGATGAGCTTACCGTGAGCCATGTGTGATGACACCCAGAATTTTCCACATTTGTTCGGTTGACTAAGTGATGCATTCTCTTTAAATGATCTTAGGCAACTTCGAAGAGTGTGAAACAATTTGACATTATACTTCTTTTGTGGCCAACCTTGTGAGTGTGTGACTTTTGCTTGAACACCCTTTGAGCCTTAAGCCTTTTCTTGGAAGAAATTTGATGAAATTGTGACCTTTCTTTATCCATTACCCATAATCCTCATGATTTGTGGTTTGTTTGAATAGGCCAAAAGCTTAAGTTGGGGGTGTGGTGAAAAGAGAAGGTAAATCAAGAAGTGCAAATAAGTTCCTCTTTGACCCATGATTTTGAGAAAGATGGAACCTCTTCATACAAAAAAAAAAAGAAAAAGAAGAAAAAAATCTGAAAAAGAAAAAGAATGAAAAAGCTTGAAATAAAGTGCAAAAGAAATTGGGGTGTCCGGTATTTCATGGAAAGTGAATAATGGGGTGACTTTTGAGCATGAATGAGAATGACGAAGAAAAGGGAAGAAAGTGTTGTTCATACCACACTTCATGAGGATATCAACCATTGACCCTAAATGACCATACATTTACACTCAGCCCCATTACAAGCTTTAAAAAGACCTTTTTGATCTTGAGTAAGCTGAAACAAGTGTTGATTGGAAAATAAGGGCAAACCTATGGGTGGAGTCATGCATGTGTTCATCTTTGTGAGTATGAGTGTTGATTGTGATTCTGGAGCTATAAATTATTGAACCATTGTGTGTGAATATGGAATCATTCTTTGTGTGAGGGAATTTGAGTACCTTTGTTTAGCTTGAACTTGCATGTGAAGCAAGTATGGTGAACTTGAGAATTTTTTATAATGGTGACTCACAACTTGATCTTTGAGTGCACAATTGATCCTTGCATGAGTAAGTAGAATCTTTTTGTGTGCATTCATGATTGAATCTTGTGTAGCACTGTTTGAGACATCCATTTTGAACTGCTGAACTTGAGTTTTACTTCAGGACAAGCAAAACTTTAAGTTCGGGGTGTTGATGAGTCCATGATTTGGACTCATTTAGGGCTTTATTTGGATAGATTTTATGTCCTCAAATGCTTGTTTTGTGCCAATAACTGATATAAAACCCTTGATTTCTAGGTGTTTGGATTAAGGAGCAAAGCATGGACACTAATTTGCAAAAAGGAATAAAGTGAGCTGCAAGAGCGAAGAAAGGAAGGCCTGGTGATCGCCAAGTCCATTTGGAGAGTCGCCGAGTGGCCATTTGACCGCCTAAAGTTCTAGTGTGCCAAGCCCTGAAGGATAAAATCAAGTTGGGGAGGGAAATGAGCAGTCGGCGTGTCACCGAGTCGTTTTGTGATAAAGTGTTAGATCGCCCAAAGTTACAGAACATGAGGATGCTGAAGGCCAAAGCAAAAAGGTGATGAAACTGAGCAAAGGGCGGATCACCGAGTTGATCGGCGATCCCGACTTACTGCGCAGATGGTCCTTCGCAGCATATTTTTGGCGACTATAAATACTTTTTCAAACATTATGTTTAGTATCAAATTTTATTCTGAACATTCATTAGAGTAATTTTTGAGTTTGAGCTCTGAGTTTGAGACAACTTTTCCTTAACTTTGAAGAATTGAAATTTTCCATTTTTGAGAAATTGGAAGTGGGTCTTTGAGATTCTTCAATTTGGACCTTTGTAAAGATGAAATTAATCTTACCCAGTTGATGGAAACACAATTTGGTAACGATTTCTATCTTTTTATGATGTCTATCTAAAACCCCAATTCTTGGGGTGTGATGATGTGATTATGGGCAGATTTAGTTTATGGGTATTGCTAATTGTTAGTTTAAATGCTATTTAGAAGTGATTTCAATCAGTAATTGTGGTTAAAATTAAAGGATTATAGTTGCAAATACAGTTCTACCTTCGTATTTTTGGCTTGCTCGAGAGAGAGGTTTTAAAACTAAGATTAATGAATTGATGGTCTGTGGGTATTGGGTTGTCATGGGTTCAGCTCGAGAGCGTGAATCCTAAACCCTTTTTCACACATTCATCTTGAGAGAGTGAATGGACTTAGCGTAGGCTGTTCTTAGTTGCTTGGTTATTGGTGTTCGAGAGAAACCAACTTGATTCAGGGTAAATTGTTCGAGAGAAAGTTTATCCCCACTAAAGTCTAGCTTATTCACTGATTTACAGCTATTTACTAACAATTGCAATTACTCATTTGTCTATATTAGCCTATAATCGAATCACATCCCAAGAACCCGTCTCATTATTGTTTATTTTTTGTTATTTGTTGTTGTTGTAGCTGATAGTTAAAACCAAAACCCCCTGTTATTTGACATTCGTGTCACGCCTAAACTTGAATTATGTTTTTCTTCAATAATGTGTATTCCTATGATTGAATTGAACATATTTTTACTTTCCTATTGAATCTTAAACACGTACCACTCTATGTGGGATTCGACCCCAACTCATTTAGTTGGGTTATTATACTGACTAACGATCGTTGACACTTAGAATTGGATTAAGTGTCCTTGATATGTTACAATCAGTGTTTTCTCAAGATGCTTCACGATCGAGTAATCTTTGGGTTGCATCTTTCTCCAGAACTCTTCTGCTGCAGTTTCACTAATTGGCCTTTTAGACTAATCCTTCTTCTGCACTCCCTGGGATAACTCTTTTGGTGTGTAACATCTACCGGATCTAGTCATACCCTGGGTAGCAGCCGTTTCAATCACAAACCTTGGTTGGGCGGGAGTTTCTCTTGGCATTAAGGCAACAATCTTCTCGGGTGTCAGAATCACAAACTTTTTCTTCTCTCTAATGCACAATGAAACTACATCCCTTTCAATTTCATCAGGGAGGATCAGAACTATTGGATTTGTCACGCACCAATCATCATCTGTCTCTATCATATTGATAGTGACGCCTCCATGATTTGGCAAAAGATTACTAATTACATTGGGAGCGACTGTCTAGAGAGCGACCACTTTCTGGTCAATCAGGTATTGGATCTTGTGCTTTAGGTTGATACAGTCCTCGGTATCATGTCAAACACCGTTGGAGTGATATGCGCAACTCTAATCAGGTATGTAAAACCTTGAGCTAGTGTCAACCGGCTTGGGCCCCACTAGATGAATAAATCATGCTACAGTTAATCGCTCGAATAACTTTGTTCGGCTTTCAATGAGCAGAGTGAAATTTCTAGCGGGCTTTTTCTCAAATCTAGGACGGGGAGGATCGTAGTTGCCTTGGTAAAGAGGAGGCGTTTGACGATAATTTGGAGGGTTTGGATGGGGGGCTTGATATCTTGGGTATGAATTGGTTTGGTAATTTGGTTGTGGGGCTTGGTAGTTTGGAGGGGTATTTTGGTAGTATGAAGGTGGAGTTTGATATACTGGGGGAGGAGTTTGGTAATTTGTCTGAACGTTCGCACAGTTGGGGGTGACATTATGGTAATTAGAGGATGGAGTTTGGTAAATTAAAGGGAGAGTTTGGTAGATAGGAGGAGGGGTTTGGTAAACAGAGGGAGGGGTATTTTGGTAATGGGGGGAGGGGTATTTGTAACGACCCGTAAAATGAATAGGTGAAACTAGAGCCTAACTAGTGTGTCTTTGAGTTGATGTGAGGTTTGAGGTGGTAAAATGTTGTCCCGAGCTATGGTTGTGAGTTTAGGGGCTAAACGTAAAGGTACGAATCCCCAAGGACCACCTTAGGGATCCTTGAGGAGGACCCTAAAGCCTAACCCCCAAGACCCCAAGAAACTAAATATTTGCTCACATTTTGGTGAACCACGGATGGGACCTACATCCCATAGGTCCATCCACACCCCATGGATGGCCTCTGTGGGTCAAGGTACCAAAAGGTGAGTTGCAGTCACGAACCACGAAAGGACAGCACGGTCCGTGACCCCACCCACGGTCCATGGGTGGGGGTCTGTAGGTCAGGCCTGCATTTCTATCAAAGGTTCGGCCAAGTGAGGGTTATATTGGTAAATTCATTTTAAGGTTAGTTGAGTTAATGGATGGTTATTATTGGCTTATTAATGTATTTTAAGAGTTTTTAAAGTATTAAAATCTATTTTAGAATTCATTATTTCAAAACACTCCAAAGTTAGAAAGCTCTCTTCTCAAAAGTTCTCTATCTAGAAACCTCCATTGGAGGTGAAGGAAGCAGGCTTTGAAGGTCAATATTTCAACCTTTTCAAGTGATTTTCGTGGAGTTATTCCATAAAAGGTATGGTAGTCTTCATCCTTGACTTAGTTTCTTTCAAGGAGCCAATTTCAAAGGTGATTTCAAGTCTCCAATGTTTCCCCAAAACCCTAGTTTTCAATCTTAGCATGGGTTCATTTCCAAACCTTTTTAAAGGCTATGAATTGTGAATTTAAAGAGTAATCAAAATGATTTCTTCCTTGAACCCATGTTTTCCCTCAAATTCCTAAATTGTGATTTGTGATTGGAAATTGATTGATCATGAAGTAAGTGAATTATTTATGTTTACATGGATATAGAATGTTGAAATTATGCTATTACTCTTGCCTAATTGTATTAATCTAAGGTGTGTGGGTGAATGTGATTCATGGCCTTGAAAGCCAAGGTATGAAGGTTAAGGTATGATTATGATGTGAAGGATATGCATGTGAATTCAACGATAATCTGATGATCGTGTTTAGAATGTAATTGTGTTATTGATGGAAAGCATATTCTCAATTAACACTCATGAATAATGATTATGTAATGTGAAGGGTTTTCTTATATGTAATGTATATCTTGAATTGGTAGGCTTATGCATCCTCTTCTTGAATGAATGAAAGTATAGTTGATTGTTGAATCTTGAGTTGGTAGGCTTATGCATCCTCTTCTTGAATGAATGAAAGTATAGTTGATTGTTGAATCTTGAGTTGGTAGACTTAGGTATCCTCTCTTGTGATATGAATGTTTCTTGACTTAATGAACATGAATCGGTATACCTAATGTTGGTAACCCTTTCTTGAAGAGTCTATGACCTTTCCTAATGTTGTATCTTGGATCGGTAGGCAAATGGCACCCTTCCATGCACGTTAATAATGAACCTTGGGATCGGTAGGCTTATGGAACCCTTCCATTTATGATGTAAATGAACCTTGGGATTGGTAGGCTTATGGCACTCTTCCATGAAGGTAAATGGTGAACCTTGAATCGGTAGGCTTATGGCACCCTTTCAAGAGGAGTTGATGAGCTTTCCTAAAATGTACCTTGAATCGTTAGGCTTATGGCACCCTTTCATGTGTTAACTAATGTACCTTGAAAAGGAGTGGACTAAGATATCCTCATTCAAAGCAACAATATCACATAAACAATTAAAGCACACAAGCGGCTAACACGTGTCCTAAACAAGTAGGGGCCCTTTTGTGCCAAGGGTAGGCCTAGCGTATTTGAAACATGTATGTGTAGAATTGAACCATTTCGTTACCCCAGAGAATATTTCGCATATATAAAATAATGTTCAAAAATAAAAAATAAGCAGGGGAAATAGGGAATAAAAGGGAAATACAAGAGGAAAGGCCCACGCAGGGGTCATTTGAAAAGAGTACCACAACACAAGAAAAGCAAGCTCACGCAGGGCCAAATAACAACAGATACCCATAGAGAGACTCACGCAGGGGCGATATCCACTAGGATATCCTCGACGGCCCCACTATTGATCTGCTTCTCTTATTTTGTCCCATGTGGTGCTGAAGCATGTACTGAATCATCAACAAGTATCCGTCGTACCGACGCCCTTTCTCCTCCCAATCTTTAAACCGCATTTCTCCTTTCTTACCTTCAATCTATGAGTTGAGCTCCCCCAAATCGCTCCTCAAGCTTTCTAATTCTTGAGTTACACTCTTGAGGGTGTATTTATCGTCCTCTTGCTTTCGAAGAAATTCATTATGCATTTCCCAAGCTTCCTTTTTTACCTCTCTCAATTCTATCAAAACCTAGGACTATTTATCCCCCAAACTGCAGTAGATATTTGGAACTGGGAAGGAGATGCCTCGCAAATTGTCTTTCAACCAAGCTTTGTAGGTTTCGTTGTACCCAACATTAAATCGATCCGCGACAATGGTGTATTTATCCATCCACACTGCTTGCTTCCATTCTCTCAGCATCTTTGAGGTGTTAAGAACTCTGTCATCCCCGATGTCGAACACATAGACACGGTAGAAAGCGTTGGGGGTGTGGTTTGTTTTCTTCCGAACTACCTCAGGACCCGAATGGGTGCATACATGTGGATACCCTGAATACCTAGTAGAGGAAGTACAAGTTGTCTGTCCCCTCATACTACGACACCCTTTGAGATGAAACGATCAAACATCCACTGAGTATCTTCTTCTCTTAACTCAGAGAAAATCTGAGCCCATCTTTCTCTAGCTCTCCTATTTTCTAAATCCTTCCAGAACAACAGCTCATTCAAATTCTTAAGACTGTTATGTTCATCGAGGGTATGTGGCTTTTGAGTCCCGTGTCCCATCGCCAAGTGGCTCATTATCCACTATTAGAGGAACAGGTTACAACCCTAAAAGTAATGATGCCCTTCTTTACACCTTCCTAAAGCACGGTACATGTCGGATAGGATGACAGGCACGATGGGATCATATTTAACTTGCTTCTGGTTCTCATGCCCGTGGAACAAAGAGTTTGCAAGTATAATTATTCAGGTGTTGATACTGAGGCTCGGGCTATGTGGAAAAAATCATAGTACCTAACAGTGCGATAGTGAATATCAGGGGTCTGATCCCATCCCATTCTCTGAAAGTAACCCGAACTCTTGGTTATAATTTGCATAAAAGCTCGCATGTCCAACTCTGACATAGAGATCCCTGAAAGCGACACTTGACCCAAGGGCCCAGTGTGCGTAATCTTTTCGCAATCCGAGCCACTTTATAATTTCCTCGACACTAGGCTTGTTAGGAATTAGGTTGTCCTCATGTTTTCTTACTCTTCTTTCAATCCATGTACCTACAGTATCTATGTTGTCCCGAATCTCCTGGATTGTCGGGGTGATTTCTATGGTTCCAAATCGGAACACCTTTTTCTCATTTTCCCAGTAGCCGGTGAGGACTTCAATCAGTTCGGGCGACCTACCCATGTTAATGAGCTCTGTTAGGGCCCCTACATATTTGTTGAGGTCCCTTCTGTGAAACAGATTGAGGTTGTTGTACCATAGTTTGAGAAAATCTGGAGCCTGCACGACCATGTCAAATTTGGGAAACCGATCCATACCTACAAAATAAAACCCAATTAAGATTCCCCTCCCCCCCAAATAGGTAACAATGAGGTTTCCACACATACATCTTTCAAATGTGAAATAATATGATATGTCGTTAGGTCACAGACCTTAGACATGTTTTTCGGCAGTTTTACTAATGGACTTAATACGCCTTGGGTATTAAGACGTCTTAAGTTAATGCTTATATTTGGATTTGGTTTTGCTCTACTCTAGGTTGACTAGAATTGGTTTAGAAATGACAGGTTACCCGAGTCGGACAAACAACGGGGTGAAGTAGGATGACCACAAGCCAACTATTCGTTTATCACTTCCAAAGAATTTAAATGATGTTTTTCTAAAGTACAGCCGTGGTAAGCCACGTAACCGCCTTTTTTCCTAATGCAAACAAATTGTCGTTTGGCGGAATCGATGCCATGAATGCCACAATTCAATGATACAATAAATAAGACAAGTAAATAATTAAACACATATAGCCAAACAAGTTAATTTTATGGTTAGAACCATTCAATTCCCAAGCAGAGTCGTCATTCTATTTTATATTAAAAATATAGACTGATTTAAAAGTCGCCACTTAATTTTTAAAGTAAAATGAAGAAAACTATTTTTTTCAAAAGATTAAAATAAAAATCTAATTAATATATTAAAAGGGGGTTTGGGGTTCATATTAGCATTTCGGGAAGGGTTTGAAAGCACCCGAAATGCCCGCTAACACGCGGTTATTCGATAATTAACTATTTGGCTAAAAAGATTAAAGAAAATACGAATACTTGAATCAATAAAAAAATTTACTTAATTTTAAATAGTTAATACAAAATGGTTATCTTTTGGGGAGTTTAATTTTTGAAACCTTAAGATTAATTTTAACAAATAAACATATAATGACAATTAAGTAGATAGGGAAATAAGATTTCGGCCCAGTCTTGATATGTCCCCCTGGGCCAGCAATTGGCCCAATTCTTTCACCTGTTATAAATTCTAACATTACGGTAATAAGTAAGGATGGGCTTAGGCCCAAAAGTGATACAATAGAAAAATTGAATTTTGGAGGCCTTTGGGCCCATTTCTCAATTTCGTATGCATTAGGTGTATAAAACCCCGTATCAGCTCCAATTCTTGTTCATCAATTTTTGGGGAATATGTTCTTCAATTTTATGGCTGGCTGACTCGATAGAAGGAAATTGAACTTTTATGGCTCTCTCAAAATGCAGGGGAAGGAAATATTGATGAATGCAATCCTCATGAATCCAAATCGTGAAATGCTTGATGTTTTCATTGATAACAATTTGAGAATTGATTTTATTCAATATCGATATCTTAAATAGTACTCATGATGATCATGATGCAAAGAATTGGTGTTACAATAGCAAAATTGATGTGGTTACACCTTTTGAATGATCTATTTGAATCTTGTATTGATTAGATGCATTTGGATGTGATCCTTGCAATGAGCATCACACGTATGCTTTTGATCTTTTTGGGATGTGCAAGATGAGTGTTTTTTGAAGTGGCATATGTGGTGAGGTATACTTAAAAACATGCATGTGGAGTCCTAGAATTTTCCTTGTTAGTCCAATTGGTTGAATCTTGGTGAATGCGGGACATGATCTTGGGAAAAAATTCAATGAGGGAGCCAAATTTTCTATAAAGCCTATTGTGACTACCTTATGAGAGAGTAATCCATGTTGGTACCAATTGAGCCTAACCTATTTGTTGACAACCTAAAGAAGCTTATTTAGCCAAAACTACCCCTACCTTCTCACCAAAAATCATTTTTGAAGCATTGCGATTTTCGAATAGCCAAGTTAGGGCAAAAGTCTAAGTTGGGTGTGAATAGAAAGGATGAAGAAGAGACAAGTGAAGGGAAAAGAAAGAAGAAATAAAACTCAAATATTAAAATTTTACAAAAAAAAGGAAAAATCCTCTTTTAAAAATGTGGATGTATTTGTCATCAATTTGATGAAAATAGCTTCAGAAAATTAAAATAAAATAGAGAAATAAATGAAATAAAAGGGAGTTCCAAATAAATTGAGTGGAAATTCAATGTTTGAGTTCTCAATTGAGAAATAAGGAAAAGAACTTGAGAAGAGGTGATGATGATTTCTACAATGCTTTGAAAAGGTGTAAATCACTAGTCCAAATTCACCATGCCTTAACCCTTAGCCCCGTTACAAGCCTAAAAGACCCTTGAGATCTTACATGAACCAAGTTGTTTGATGATTGGAAGATATAGGCAAACCTATGGGACAAAGATTGTATGTAATTCTCCTTTGATAGAGTGAGAGTTGCATTGATTCTTATTACCTTTGCTGATTTGCTTTGTGAGAGCATGAAATTATTCTTGATGTGAGGGAACTTGAATGCATTTGTTGAAACAGGTTCTTTCTTTAGAAAAAAAGCTAAAGTGAGCTTGAGCTTGTGTTGAGAATAGCTATTCATCATTAGAAGCTTTTTTATCATGATTTAGGGTAACATGCTATTGAGAGTAGTCTTGCCATGGCTTTTGCATGTTAACTCTCATTGAGTATTATTGTAGACACTGTTATTGAGCTTAATGTGTTCTTGATTTACTTTAGGACAAGTAAAAGGTTAAGTTGGAGGTGTTGACGAGTGGTAGATTTGCACTCATTTAAGGTCCATTAAGCTCAATAATTGGTGTCCTCAATGCCTAACTAAGTATTTTTCTAATCAAATGTTGATGATTTGCAGCTATGAAGAAAATTAGGCAAGGCATTACCTGAAACTTGAAAGAATGGCACAACATGCAAAGAGGAGTGCAAACTAAACATTGTTAATCACCTAGAATTAAGGGTGAATCGCCGAACATATCTGAGGGCACCCAAAATGGATGAACATTGAGTCAACCCTCAAGATGAATAGGTGAAGAAAGGCGTTAAAGGAAATCCTGTAACACCCCGGAAACTAGAAAGCTAAACTAGAGCTAAACGTGTGGGTTAGAGCCACTGAAATGGGCAAGGGCCAAGGGAGAGGACTAGGTTAGTCCACACTCCCCTAGACACTTCCCCACCTACCACGCCCACCACCATGGCTCGTGGTCAAGACCACGGCCCTTGGTGAGATATGCAGTAGCGTTCCCAAAACATCCAAAAATCATCCCCTCTTCACGAGCCACTTCACGGCTCGTAGTGAAGACCACGGGTCATGGGAAGGCTCCTGAAGGGGATTTAGTGTGCAAGGTTGAAGAGGAGGTGGCCGAGCAACTGCCTCAAGGCTCACGAAAGGGACCACGTCTCATTGTAGGCACCACGGCTCGTAGAGCCTTCCGTGGAGTTGCCTTGGATTTTGGGGCTCAAGAAAGGAGTGGCTTAGCCACTAGTCAAGGGACCACGGGCACCATGAAGGGCCGTGTGACCCTTGACGGGCCGTGGTGCCCCACGTGAAGGGTGAGGCAGGCCCCTGAAGCAAATAGGTTAAATGGTCTTTTCCAGTTTTAATCAAACTTAAGTGAGGTCGTTTTGCCTAAGCCTAGGGTCACTATATAAGTAATTTTAACTCTAAAATCCACCCAATTAAGTCATTTATTCCAGAACCCAAAATAATTCCCAAAGTTCATCCTCTCAAAAATTCTCTCTAGAAAACTTGAGGAAGAAGAAGGAGAAGGAGATTCAAGCTAGGGTTCAAGAAGCAAGATTTTGTACATCAATTTCATTGGGCTTTTTTGTTAAGGTATGGTGGTTTTCATCCATTGATAGCTTTCATCCATGGAGTCCTCTCAAAATCTCTAATTTCAAAATGATAGAAATCCCCAATTGTTAGGGTTTGATTCAAAAGTCATGGGTTCCTATTGTTTTTATGATGTATCCCCAAGAACCCATGAATTCTCATATTTCTCAATTGTGATCTTATGATGTGGGTCTTTGTTGATGAAAGGGGAATGTTGTGAAATTTGCATGAAGTGATAGAATCACTTGAATTATGATGATATCCATGTGTAATGCTAGAATTCTAGATGTGTTGATTGAAAGTAAGCTTTGAACCTTGAAAGGGAAAACTATGAGATTATGCATGTTTTATGAAATCAATGTAAATGCTTTAAGAACACTTTGAGAGTTAAGTGATTATGATATTGTTGTTGTGTTGTTGAAAGGACATTCTCACATACACACATATGAATGAACATACTGTGAAAGGGTTTCTCACATAATGAAAATTCTAAGGTTGAAAGGCTTACTCACCTCATTGAATCTAAGATTTACATGTAGACATGGACGGTGAAAGGTTTTCTCATGCATGATCTAAGAGCTATCCTATGAACTAAGTTGGATTGATTGTCAATGACATTCTTCCATGAAATATGAGTTAAGTCAAGACTTAATAAGCACTCCGTGGGATGAATGCTTAGCACCGAGTGGATATTGATATGAGATGGGAGCCCTCGTGTTAGTTGAGGCTGGGTTTCCGGAAGAAATCTCTTGAGATGGAACCTCTCACGACGATCGAGGTCAGGTTTCTAGTAACAATCTCCTTATCCCATAAACTATGTGCCCCCATAGGATATTTAGCTAGTGGATCCACCTAAGCTAACAAACCATGGTCTTACCTTAGGCAAGTATGACAACCCTTTTCGGTGTGGGTAACACCATGTGACCATGTTATAGCTCATATGGTCTCATGTCAGTTAAGGCCTATTCCCACAACAAGAACAAGAACATGAATAATGAATTATGGTTACTCAAGAAGCTTGTACATGAGTTCCAAGGTTTTAAAGATGATGATGACTGTGTTGGCTATGTTTTATGACTTATGACTTCTAAACTCTTATATCATGTTTAACTTGGTAAATTGCATGCTTTGAAATGAAATGTCCCTTTTAGCATGTTTTCAATGTTTTTACGCATGGCTATCATTTTTAGTGCATTTTTGTACTAATGCCTACTTTTCCTACATTTTTCCCAAGTGTAGGGTCCAATTCTCAAGGTGATCATTCTTGTTGCTAGAGCTTGGACTTGATTGTTTTCTCGAGCTTGGTGAGTCCTCAAGGTTCGAGGATGGCTTTCCTTATGTTTAGTTTCTTTCATTAACTTTCCTTTTTGGACATATTGTATGTGTTAGGTCATATTTCATTCGGTATTGTTATAGATGGCTATATTGAGACAAAGTGTCCAAACTTCCGCTTTCTTTTATGAAAAACTTTTTAGACTTGAAATGCATTTTGTCTTATTATTCTATTTACTTATGTTATGAGGACTAACAGGCTTGTGTGGAGTCCTTCGGGATTCTATATGTCGTGTTACATCTAGGGTGTACCCCTGGGTCATGACAAACTTGGTATTAGAGAACAAGGTTTAGAATGATTCTAGTATTATATCTCATAAGCCACGTCTAGTAGAGTCTCATTCATGAGCGTGAAGCACGCCACATTTATGAATGACAAGCTACAAGATGTTTAAGAAATTCAACTTCTTTCATTACTCTTATGTCATACGATAGAGTTTAACTCTATAAGGTCTTTCTCCTAATCCTTATCCGTTGGTCTATAGGGTATGACTACTCGAAGGGCTTTCGCTAGAAGGAATGAGGAAGACAATGTGAATCAATGAGCTCCTCATCAAGCTCTGGTTGATCCTTTGGCCGAGAATGTAACAAATGCGGAGTTTAGGGAGGCTTTACAAGTATTGGCTCAAGTCGTGATGGCTCAAGACAATAGAGAGGTGGTTTCTCCCATGAACCCTAATGTGAATTCAGCGACTTCAAGAGTGAGGGACTTTGCAAGGATGAACCCTCCAGAATTTTATGGCTCCAAAGTTGAGGAAGATCCTCAAGAATTTATCAATGAGGTCTATAAAGTACTTGATATTATGGGGGTGACTCCGGTAGAGAAGGCGGAGTCGTCCGCTTACCAATTGAAAGGTGTTGCTCAAGTGTTGTATAAACAATGGAATGAGGGGAGGCTAGTAGGAGTGGGTCCCTTAGAGTGGGAAGTGCTTAAATCAGCATTTCTTGATAGGTTCTTTCCCCTTGAGTTGAGGGAAGCTAAGATGCCAGAGTTCATTAACCTTCGTAAAGGAAATACTAGTGTGAGGGAGTATGCTCTAAAGTTCACCCAACTATCCAAGTACGCTCCAACTATGGTGGCGGATTCAAGGACTAAGATGCATAAATTTGTGATGGAAGTGTCTGACATGGTAGTCAAAGAATGTTATAGGGCAATGCTTGTCCAAGATATGGATATTTCACATCTCATGGTGCATGCCCAACAAATGCAGGAAGAGAAACTTAAGGAAAGGAATAGGGAGGTGAAAAGGGCTAGGACCGGTGATGGGAACTTCTCCAATACAAGGTCTTATGGAAAAGGTAGACCTAGGTTTAACAAAGATTTTCCAGTCAAGGTTCCTCCAATGCTCCTCCAAGGGTCAAAAAGGATCGGGTGTCCAACCCTAAACCTCAAGGAGGTAATGGTAGTGGATCTTCTATGGCTAGGCCTACTCGTGTGAAGTGTGGGAGGAAACATGATAATAAGTGCCTAGCCGGCATGGATGGTTGCTTTGGTTGTGGAAAGAGTGGGCACAAAATGAGGGATTTCCCGGTGCTCATGACTAAGGGAAGAGAGGGCAAGCAAACTCCTCCTAGTGGTTCAAACTCCAATGCTCCCAAGCAAAACCGCTTTTATGCTCTCCAAAACTGAGGCGAACAAGAGAATTCTCCAGATGTGGTCACCGGTATGTTAAATTTTTTCCATATAGATGTGTATGCTTTGTTAGACCCCGGTGCTACTTTGTCTTTTGTGACGCCATAAATTGCAATGAGATTTGATATGCTCCATGATGTGTTGTTAGAACCTTTTTTTATCTCTACTCATGTTGGTGATTCTGTGATGGCTAAGAAGGTTTATAGAAGATGCCTCATTTCCCTATCTCATAGAGTTAGTCTTGTTGACTTGGTAGAGCTTGACATGCTAGTTTTCGATGTTATACTTGGCATGGATTGGTTGCACTCTTGTTATGCGTCAATTGATTGTAGAACTCGTGTAGTCAAGTTTCAGTTCCCAAATGAGCATGTCCTTGAGTGGAAGGGGGGAAATTTTATGCCTAAAGGTCAGTTCGCCTCACGTCTTAAGGCTAGAAAGATGATGTCCAAGGGTTGCATTTACCATCTTCTTAGGATGAGCGATGTAGATTCTGAAACCCCTACTCTTGAGTAGGTCCCTGTTGTAAATGAGTTTCTGGAAGTGTTCCCAGATGATATACCCGGTATTCCTTCCGAGCGGGAAATAGACTTCGGTATTAACCTTTTCCAAATACATAACCTATCTTAATTCCTCCTTATATAATGGCCCCGGCTTAGTTAAAGGAGTTGAAAGAACAGTTGAAGGACTTCTTCTATAAGGGATTCATCTGACCGAGTATCTCACCATGGGGTGCTCCCGTGTTATTTGTTAGAAAGAAATATGGGTCTCTTCGTATGTGTATCAATTACCGTCAGTTGAAGAAAGTGACTATTAAGAACAAGTATCCTCTTCCAAGGATAGATGATTTGTTTGATCAACTACAAGGGGCAAGTGATTTCTCAAAAATTGACCTTAGATTGGGTTATCACCAATTAAGGGTAAGAGGTGAAGATATTCCAAAGAAGGCTTTTAGAACCCGGTATGTTCATTATGAGTTTTTGGTAATGTCGTTTGGGTTGACTAATGCTCCGGCGACATTTATGGACTTGATGAATAGGGTATTTAGACAATACCTTGACATGTTTGTGATTGTGTTCATTGATGACATTTTGATCTATTCAAGAAGTGAGAATGAGCATGTTCACACTTTGAGGATTGTATTGCAAGTTCTTAAAGACCATCAACCTTTTGCAAAGTTTAGTTAGTGTGAATTTTGGTTAAGCTCCGTAGCTTTCCTTGGTCATATTGTGTCAACTAGGGATATTGAGGTGGATCCTAAGAAGAAGGATGCGGTCAAGAGTTGGCCAAGACCTCTAACTCCTTCGAACATTAGAAGCTTTTTGGGTTTGGCTGGTTATTATAGAAGGTTTGTTGAGGGATTTTCTTCCATTTCTTCCCCGATGATGGCTTTGACTCAAAAGAATGCTAAGTTCATTTGGTTGGAAGCTTGTGAGAAAAGTTTCCAAGAGTTGAAGGATAGAGTTACTTCCGCTCCGGTGTTGACTTTATCGGAAGGTACGGATGGCTTGGTGGTGTATTTTGATGCCTCTAGATTTGAGTTGGGATGTGTGCTTATGCAAAATGGTAAGGTGATTGTCTATGCTTCAAGGCAACTAAAAGTCCATGAGAAGAATTATCCTACCCATGACCTTAAATTAGCGACGGTCGTTTTTGCCTTAAAGATTTGGAGGCATTATCTATATGGGGTTAATGTTGATGTGTTTACTGATCAGAAGAGTTTACAATATGTGTTTAGTCAAAAGGATTTGAATCTTCTCCAAAGAAGGGAGCTTGAATTATTGAAACATTATGACATGAGTGTCCTTTATCACCCCGGCAAGGCCAATGTGGTAACAGATGCTCTCAGTCGACTGTCTATGGGTAGTGTTGCCCATATTGAATATGATAAGAAAGAGTTGGTCCGAGATGTCCATAGGTTGGCCCGGTTAGGTGTTCAATTAGTGGATTCCACCAAGGGTGGTGTTATGGTTCATAATGGGTCCGGATCGTCTTTTATGGCGGATGTGAAATCTAAGAAAGGCCTTGATCCTATTTTGGTTGAATTGAAAAAGACGCTACTTAAGAAATTTGTTGAGGCTTTCTCCCAAGGGGGAGATGGTGTACTTAGATACCAAGGACGATTATGTGTTCCTAATGTTGATGACTTGAGAGATCAAATCTTGTCGGAAGCCCATAGTTCTCGGTATTCTATTCATCCAAGATCCACCAAGGTGTACCATGACTTACGGGAGCTCTATTGGTGGAATGGACTGAAGAAAGATATCGTGAAGTTTGTAGCTAAGTGTCCTAATTGTCAACAAGTTAAGGTTGCACATCAAAAATCGGGAGGTTTATCCCAAGATATAGGTATTCCTACTTGGAAGTGGGAAGAGGTGAATATGGACTTTATTGTTGGTTTTCCTCACACCCGGAGACAACATGACTCTATTTGGGTTATTGTAGATCGGATGACAAAATTGGCTCACTTTATTCCCGTCAAGGTTTCCTTTTCGGCGGAGGACTATGCCAAGTTGTACATAAGATAGATGGTGAAGTTGCATGGAGTGCCTTTATCCATTATTTCCGATCGTGGCCCTCAATTCACTTCTCACTTTTGGAGGTCATTTCAAAAGGGTCTTGGCATCAAGGTTAAGCTTAGCATGACTTTTCATCCCCAAACTGATGGGCAAGCGGAGCGTACCATCCAAACTTTGGAAGATATATTAAGGGCGTGTGTAATTGACTTTAAGGGTAATTCGGATGACCATTTGTCATTGGTAGAGTTTGCCTACAATAATAGCTATCACTCAAGTATAGGTATGGCTCCCTTTGAGACCTTGTATGGTAGGAGGTGTAGATCTCCTATAGGTTAGTTCGAGGTGGGAGGAAATGGCTTTGATAGGTCCCGAATTGGTTCTAGAGGCCATTGAGAAAGTCCGACTCATTAGAGAGAAGTTGAGAATGGATCAAAGTCGGCAAAAGTCTTATGCCGATATGAGGAGAAGGGATCTAAAATTTGAGGTTAATGATTGGGTCTCTTTGAAAATCTCACCCATGAAGGGTATGATGAGATTTGGCAATAAGGGGAAACTTAGTCCCCGATATGTAGACCCATACCAAATTTTGAGGCGTATTGGTAAAGTTGCCTATGAGTTAGATTTGCCAAGTGAGTTGACTTCGGTGCATCTGGTGTTTCATGTCTCCATGCTTAAGAAGTGTGTTGGAGATCCGACATCCATAATCCCCTTAGAAGGGTTGGGGGTTGATAAAAGTATTTCATCTGAATAAGTGATTTCATGTATCAGGACACTACTTCCAGTTCAAGTGCCAACGATCGTGAGTAGTAATATAACCCAACTAGTCAGTTGGGGTCGAGTCCCAAGGGAGCGGTTCGTACTCAAGAATCAATAGTAAAGCATAAATATGGTCAATTCAATTATAGCTAAAAACATTTACGGAGAAAAACAAGATAAATTAAAGGTTTACACAAGTGTCAAATATCAAAGAGGGGATTTGTTTGTACTAACAACTAAAACAACAAATAACACGAAAATATGAGTACGGAGATGGGATTCTTGGGATGTGATAGGATTATGGGCTAAGGTAAACAACCGGGTAATTGCAATTAATATAACCACTGCAAATCAGTGAATAACCAAGACTTTAGTGGGAGTAAACTTTCTCTCGAACAATTTACCCCGAATCAAATTGGTTTCTCTGGAACACCAATAAGCGTCAAAGAAGAACAGCCTACGCTTTAGTCCATTCACTCTCTCGAGCTAAATATGTGGAAAAGGGTTTAGGATTCACTCTCTTGAGTTGAATCCACGACAACCCAATACCCACAGACCATCGAATCAGTAATTTTGGTTTTAAAACCTCTCTCTCGAGCAAGCCAAAAACACGAAGTTAAGATTGTATTTGCAACTACAACCCCATTAAATTCAACCACAATTACTGACCGAAATCACCTTTAAACAGCAAATAAACTATTAACTAACAATACCCAGTAGTTAAATCAATCCATAATCACACCCCAAGAATTGGGGTTTTAGCTAGACATAGTAAAAAGATAGAAATCGATACCGATATGTGTTTCCATCAACTGGGTACGATTAATATTGTCTTTAAAAATGTCTAAGATGAAGAATCTTCAACACCCACTTCCAATTTCTCATAAATGGAAATCTTCAAATCTTCAATCCAAAGGAAAATGACTCCCAAAAACAGTTCTAAGTTCTAAAACTGAACAATAAACTTGATATTCTAAAATTGCATGGTAACTAAAAATTCAAACAAGTATTTATAGTTGTCAAAAAGTGTGCTGCGAAGGACCAATCGGCGCAGTTAGTCGGGATCACCGATCCACTTGGTGATCCGGTGATCCGCCCTTTGGTCATTTGTATCATCGTTTTGCTTTTGCATCAGCATCCTTGAGGTCTTGTAACTTTGGGCGATCTTAGCACTGCATCACGGAACTGTTCGGTGAATCACCGACTGCTCTCTTCTATCGCTGACTTGATTTTCTCCTTTAGGGCTTGGCACACTAGAAATTAGGCGAGACCAAGGCCATTCGGTGACTCACTTAACAGGTTAGGCTATCCTCAAGCTTTCTTTTCGTCGTTCTTTCAGCTGCCTTGTTCCATTTTGCTCAATAGTGTCCATGCTTTGTCCCTCAATCCAAATACCTAAAATTCAAGGATTTACATAAGTTATTGAGACAAAATATGCATTCGAGGATGATAAATCTATTAAAATAGAGCCCTAAATGAGTCCAAATCGTGGACTCATTAGGAAGTTCTGGTAGAGATTCTAGACCGACAAGTCAAGAAATTGAGAAACAAGGAAATAGCTTCCATGAATGTTTTATGGAGGAACAACTAGTTGAGGGTGCTACTTGGGAGGCCGAGACCGATATAAAGTCCTGATATCCTTATATTTTTCCTTCTACTCTTATTCTAGCTTGAGGTAAGTAGTTCCTCTTGAGTTTTCCTTGTTTTGGGAGTCATGTGTGTTATATGAGTTTTCCATGATTTCCTTATGTTATGCATGTTCATGAGAAATTTATGTCTAACAAAAAAATGAGTTTCTATGATTAATTTTCCTCATGTTGTTGTGCATTAAGTAAGAGTGGCCCATATGCTTTATGAGATGAATAGTTGAACATTCTTTAATTATGCTTTTGAGAGTAAATTGCATAAAGGCTCCATGAGATTGTGTTGAGCATGATTTTAGCTTGGAGAAGGTAATTCCTCCTAAGGATATGAGAAATGTTGAAATTTCATGCATAATAGGTTGTTAGATATAGTTCCTACTTCCTTGTGATGCATTGAGTATGTTTGAGTTGGAGTTGATGTTTCCTCCTTTGATTTGTGCATTGTTATGAAGTTGCATGCATGATGGGCTGCTATTCTTGAGTCTTTACCTCCGTAAAGTGTCAAAAGTGTCATTCGAGGATGAATGTTCACAAGGGGGAGATATTGTAACACCCCGGAAACTAGGAGGCTAAATTAGAACTCAACGTGTGGGTTAGATCCATGGAAATGGGCAAGGGCCAAGAGAGAGGACTAGGGCAGTCCACTCTCCCCAAGACACTGCCCCACCTACCACGCCCACCACCATGGCTCGTAGTCAAGACCACGGCCCTTGGTGTGGCTCATGGTGGGCTAAGCAGTAGCCTTCCCAAATCTACCAAAAATCACCATGATGAGTCCGAGATTTGAACTCATTTAGGCCTTTGTTTATATAGAATTAGTGTCCTCAAATCCTTATTTTGTGCCAATAACTGATGTAAAACCCTTGATTTTCAAGTATATGGATTGAGAAACAAAGCAAGGACACTAACAAGCAGAAGGAACAAAATAGGCTAACGGATGAAGAAAGGCAACCTGGTGATCGCCAAGATCACTCGGCGAATCGCCAAGTGGCTATTTGACCGCCTAAATTTCCAGTGTGCCAAGCCCTAAGGGAAGAAATCAAGTTGTCAAGAGAAAGGAGCAGTCGGCGGATTGACGAGTGGTTCCGCGATGCAGTGCTAGATCGCCCAAAGTTCCAAACTTTGAGGATGCTGAATGCCAAGGCAAAAAGGAGATGAAAGTGACCAAAAGGCAGCGCACCGAGTGGTTCGGCGAGCCCGACTTACTTCACCGAGTGACTCTTCGCAGCACATTTTTGACGATGACAAATACATTTTTGAACATTTAGTTTAGTATCTAATATCATTATATCTTATCATAGCTCATATTTTTAGAACTGAGACAAGTTTTCTCTAGTTTTTTTCTAAGCTTTGAAGAATTGAAGTTTTTTACTTTTGAGAAATCAGAAGTGGGTCTTTGAGATTCTTCGAATTGGAGCATTGTAAGGACGAATCTACTATTGCCCAGTTGATGGATAATCAATTTGGTAATGGTTTCTACCTTTTTATGATGTTTAGCTAAAACCCCAATTCTTGGGGTGTGATTATGTGAATTATGGGCTGATTTAGTTTATGGGTATTGCTAAGTGTTAGTTTAAATGCTATTTAGAAGTGAGTTTAATCATTAACTGTGGTTTAATTTAATAATTGTAGTTGCAAATACAGTTCTAGCCTTGTGCTCTTGTCTTGCTCGAGAGAGGTTTTAGAAATAAGGTTTTTGACTAATGGTCAGTGGGTATTGGGTTGACCTGGGTCCAGCTCGAGAGAGTGAATCCTAGACCTAATCCCACACATTCAGCTCAAGAGAGTGAATGGGCTAAGGTGTGGGATGTTCTTATTTTATATACTTGTTGATGTTAGAGAGAAATCAACTTGATTCGGGGTAAATTGTTTGAAAAAGAGTTTATCTACTCTATAGCCTAGTTTACTCACTGATAATTAGCTATTCTCTAATAGTTGCAATTATCCATTCGTCTATATTATCCTATAATCAAATCACATCCCAAGAACCCATCTCATTATTTTTATCTCATATTGTTTGCCACTGTTTGTAGTTGGTAATCAAAACCAAAACCCCCCATTTGACATTCGTGTCACCCCCTGATTTGAATGATGTTTTTATTCGATACCTTTTATTCTTATGACTGATTTGAACATGTTCATACCTCCCAATTTAATCTTGTACACGTACTCCTCCCGGCGGGATTTGACCCCAACTCATTTAGTTGGGTTATATACTGACTAATGATCGTTGAAACTTAGAATTGGATGAAGTGTCATTGAAACGTTAAATCAAAATGGCTCCACTCCCGAGGAGTGGTGTTGTTTGAAATTCTTTTGGTGAAGTTGAATTTTGTTCTTTTTAGTCATAGTTGAATCCACTTACTTTTAGTTTTGGTTTTTGGTATTACTTGTTGAACAAAGGAAATGAGCTTGTAGCAAGTAAACCACCCTTCTTCAAAAATGATGATTCTTAGGAATAACATCCTAAATTTCAAGCAATTGGAGGGTGAGTCAATCCATGAGGTTTAAGACACTGTTGATGCATTACCCATCTCATGAAATCCCAGATAAGATGCTACTGGAAAGTTTCTATAAAGCTCTTGGTCCCAAAAATAGAGGAGTAGTTGACCAACTTTCTCCAGGTGGTCTAATACGACAACCCTATGCAGTAGTGGCTCAACTCCTTGATCGCATGATTAAGACCAACAAGGAGACAGAAATGGACCAAAATCTAGCCACACTATTGACTCAGCTAGATGCCCTGGCCAAAAAGATCATGGAATTGGAAGTAATGTACAAAAAGAAAGATAGGTACATTCCCCTTCACGAGCGTAGAAAGCCCAAGTAGTATGAGGGTGGGAAGATAGAAGAGGTGCTCTTAATCATTCGTCACAAAGTCAAAGAACACGACAGACTGTTGAAAGAGATAAGAGATAATGTCTCGATGCTAAAGCAGAGGCGCTTCTTGGGAGGCAACCCAAGTTTTAATTGCTTTATTTTTTGTTTTTGGAATAACGTGTATTGATTGTGCAGGTAAAAAAGTGGAATGTGTTTAAAATATGTAGTTTGGCGAGCCAAAATTACAGTCGGCGAGCCCGACTTGGCCCGTCGTTGGGCTAAGGAAAATATCAGGTTGGAGATTGTAAAACTCGGCGGGCCCATGGACAAGTCGGCGAATCGTCGAACAGGTCGGCGAGCCCGACTTTGTCTGCCGTTTGGACCCCCAAGTTAATTGGTAAAACTCGGCAAGGTAAATGTCCACTCGGCGTGTCGCCGAGTGGTTTAGCAAAGAAAAATAATATCACCGAAAGGGCGCGAACTGGAAGGTTTCTAAAAGGCCAAAGGTTTAAAATTTCAAACTCTTTCACATTCCCTCACTTTTTAACTTCATACAATCACACATGCACTCTATATTTCCCATAGTTTTGCCTTTTACCACTTTTTAGTCATTGATTATGTGTTCGTAGTTGGATACTTTTCCTCCTAGCTTTACAGATTCATATATTCGGCATTAAAGGTTGGTTTTCCAAACCCCAAACTCATATATAGCGGTTGAACTCATTTGCACTTTATTAAAAAAAATTATGTGTGTTGGGCCTCTCTGAATTCGTATATGTGTGCTTGTTTGCTTGTTTTAATTATATATCATGTCTTAACCGCCTATGTGGTTGATTTCCCAAATTTTGTTCTTTAAAATTGACCGTAGTCTTGTGGGTTGTGCTTAATCTAACACCCCGAAAACTAGTAGACCAAACTAGAGCCACAAGCTAGGGTTCTAAGGTTTGACGTATGTGAAATAGACTCGTAGATGAGACTTTACGTGCTTAGAATGAGGGGTTTAGTAGTTGAACGTCAAGGCACATGTTAGACCCCATAGTTTAGAAGACTATCTAGTGTTTGGCTAAGGGTTGCAAAGGCAAGTCCCAAGCCAAGGGGGCAAGGCCTACGCCAAAGGCCAAGTCTGCCTAACATTTGCCAAGCACTGCCTCAAGTCCATATGCCACTTCACGGAAAGTGGTCTTGGACCACGGTCCATGGAAGTGGTCATGAAGATAACTTGGCTTCATGAGAGGCAAAGCATTGAGGCCAAATTGCTGCCCCAACTCTACGAGGCACTTCACGATCTGTGGTCTTGACCATGGTCCGTCAAAGTGGTCATGAAGGTGCCTTAGTGTTTTAGGAGGTTGGCACTTCAGGGGAGCTACTGGTCAAGGGACCACGGGCCGTGCTTCCCTTGATGATCCGTATGAGTGGGAGTGACACTGGACGAGATTGCCTAGTTTAGGGATTTTTAAGTAAATTCCTATTCGACTTATATTAAGTGGGGGTCATTTTGTAAGGGTTTTATACACATATATATATGATTTTAAGTCATTAGCCCCCAATTTTAGTCACTTTACGTTAGACCCAAATCAAAACCCCAAATCACTCCTCTCTCAAATATTTCTCTCTCTAAGAAGAACCTCCATTGAAGAAGAAGCTAGGGTTGAAGCTAAGTTCAAGAACAAAGGCACCATTGTTGGAGGCTTGTGCTAGGGAATTGATTAAGGTATGTTTAGCTCTTCATCTATGGGTTCTTCCACCCATAGAGTCCCCTACAATTTCCCCTAAATTGTGAAGAAGAACCCCAATCAAGCTAGGGTTACTTCCAATGTATCAGTTTTAGGTGGGTATGATTTCAATGGGTTGGATAATACTCATATATGGTTATTTTAGTGTTGATTCATGATATTATGGAGAATTTATGTTAATTCCTTGATTAACTCTAATTTTCAAAGTAGGTGGGTTTATGTCTTATGATGTGAAATTGTTGATTCTTGATAGATCTTCTAGGATTGTCACCATGAATAGAACTTATCCAAGAATGGGAATATGAAATCATGAATTGAATTATACTTATGCATGAATTATAGAACATGAGTTGAAATGATTAGAATTGGGACTCTTTGACGAATTATGCTTAGAATTTTCCATGACTAAGGCTTAGGACTAATGTGTCTTGTGATCTAGACTAGTTTGATGTTTGTGGAGTATAGCTTGAATGTAGGGATTGAAGTAACAATGTTGATCACTAGGGTTTAAAGAGTAAGTCTAATATGATGAACTAGCTTGCATAGAATTGGTACATAACATAGATAGAGTTAGGGTTGAAGGCCTTTACCCACATAACCTACCTAGAACTATATGAATGCTTGTATGTAGAATGTGAAAGGTATTCTCACATAGAATGGTTCTAGATTGAAAGGCTAATCACCTAAAATGAATCATGCTTGTTAGAATAGAATAGCTTGAAGTTGAGCCTTATGATTCCTTCATGTATAGTTGAATTATGTAGCTTGGGATGGTAGATCTCATGGTAGCTTGGGATTGAGGAATTATGATTTCCTAAGGTTAGCTTGAATTAGCATTGGTAGGATGATTTTCATGGTAGCTTGCATTAGTATAGGCATGGTAGCCTAGGATTAAGGATTTATTCTCTCCTATGGGTGGCTTGAACTAGCATTGTTAGAATGCCTTCATGGTAGCTTGACTTGGTTAGGCCAAGACCATTTCATGGTAGCTTAGGGTTGAGACACTATACTCTCCTAAGGTTAGCTTAGGGTTGAGGATTCATACTCCCCTTAAGGGTAGCTTCCATCATATTAAATGTTTGCATGGTAGCTAGGTTGGTACACATGTATCCTTCCTTGGATAGCCTGGATTGCATGATAAGGTGCTTTCCATGGTAGTTAGGTCTACCCTAGTAGTAGGTTATTCTTTGATAGTCTAGAATGACGAATAGTAAGCATTGAGTAAGTTAGCCTAAAGAAGTACTTAGTGTGAGTGGTAGTATGGGATGCCATTCATACATGGCACAAGTATGACTTGAAGCTACTTATGAAGTGTTCTCTTATGTGATGTATGCTTAGCTTGGATCGTTGCTATAGTTGCCTTCCATGATATGATTGACTTAAGTTGATAGTTCCTTGTCAATATGAAGTAGGTCAATAGTGACACCTAGAAATGATAGATATGAATATGGTGATTTCAAGGATATGCTTAGTGTGTGTGGTATTATGGGATTCCCCACATGCATTGCACAAGTGTGCCTTGAGGTTACTTAGGAGTATAGTGCTCTTATGTCATGAAAACCTAGGTCTTGACTATGAAGGTGGACTATGACCAAGAATGACCAAACATAGGTACTTAGCTTGGATAGTATTATGGGATTCTATATGCTTGGAGGTGGCTTGTGAGGTAGTTCTCTTAAATATGAAAGACTAATAGTTGAAGTATGAAATTATGAATGTATTATGTTGACTTGTAATGATATGATGCTTATGTTGGAGATTATGTTATGATTATGTTATTGTCTCTTATGCTTATGTCTTATGTTGACTAACCATTTGAGATGCTTTATGATGTTGTGCTAACTTTCATACTTGGTACATTTTGTACTAAAGCATATTGCCTACATTCTAATCAAATGTAGGGTGTTGGAGATTACGTTGCTTTGAAGGCTAGGTTTCCAAGGATCTAGATGACTTGAAGATTTGGTGAGTCCTCATAGCTTTGAGGACAAACCCATTATGTTCCTTTATGTAATTTTCTTATGTTTAGACTTTATATGGACTGCGTTCCAAGACTTGTATTCATGTTATTCATAGATGGTTTTGATACAAAGACCTAGTAAAGACTTCTGCTTGCTAATGATGTTGTTTTAGATTATTTGAAATAAAGTTTTAAATTTTTCCCTACTTTTCTATAATCTTATGTTTATGATGCTAAGGGATTGTATGAGACCCCTTCGGAGTCAAGTCCGCCATGTAACTTCTAGGGGGTATCCTTGGGTCGTTACACTTATTGGTGTTAAGTCTAATCGGGTGAAGTCTAAGTAACCCAAATTGTGCTAAATGACATGTTTTGCCCAATGATAGAGCAGTTGACGTCATTCTTAAGGGCAAAAGTCATCAAATGGCTAATTTTGGCCAAACGGGGGAGTGTCTAAGTATCCCGGTGGCATGGGTCTAATGGGTATGGGCTTAATTGAGAATGTGTGTGGTTTGATTTTATTTTCGGGGGATGTGGGGTTGATTTTGGAAGTTGGGGTTAAAAATAGGCACGTTGGGCAGTTGGGCAGTTTGGCGAGCTGGGTCGAGCTCACCAAACCACTCAACTATCCACCAAACCACTTGGCGATTCGCCGAAATCCATCTTGATCGCCTTTAATTTCATGCTTTTGTTGAGTTTGGTTCTGTAATATTTGGTGAGAAGCCTGAGCTCACTGAGTGCATTCGGCGACTCGTCGAAAGTCATCTTTGATCACCCTTTCTGCCCCCCCAACCCCTAAAATGCACTGTGATTTTCAGCGGGCTAGTCTGTGCTCGCCGAATGAGGTCGGCGATTCACCAAAAGGCCCCGCCCATTGCCAACATGCCATTTTTCTGGAAAAAAATTTAGCCAATTCTTTCGGCGAGCCCGATCTAGCTCACCAAAGTGATTCGGCGACTCGCCGATCGGTTCGGTGAGTCATTCTGCAGTTTTTTTTTTTCTTGAATTGTTATAACTTATTTTTGTGTATTTTGCATATATGGCTAGACCAAAACTGGCAGGTAGAGACATGCCGCCCCGCAAGAGGGCAAAATGAGTTATCATAAATGAGGATACAGTTGCATCCAAAGAAAAGCCCACAAAGTTGCCTACCACCGGTGGGAAAGGAAAATGGAAAGGCAAGGCACCTGCTCCTGCATCACCGGAGGTCAGCTTCGCTAGTGAGGGGATATATGCCACTCACCTCACCACTTCTGAGAGTAAGGGTTAGCACCAAGACCCTCAAGCTGCAATTTTTTAGCTTGAGGATGATGAGCTACTGATGGCCTGGAGTGCTGTATTACGCTCCAAGAGGATGCATGATCCGTCTAGGATTCGGGTATCCCAAGCTACTACTCATCCTTCTGTCCAAGACCAGGTTGTGGTCCCAACACCACATGCATAGGTTCCTCCTCCTCGGTCTATAAACAAACTGAAGACTAAGGTATTTAGGACCATCATCAAGGATAAGAGGTTGTCTAATGATGGAGTAATATATAGAGACCCAGAGATTTGGATCTGTTTGAGGTCCCACAAGTTCCAGATATTCACTAGACCCTGTGGCCCTTACATTTCAAATTGGGTCCAGGAATTCTACACTGCCTACAGAGCCCTGGTGACACAAGGTAAAAAGAAGGATGCTAAATTAAAGCATGTAGATTATGTGGTTGTAAGGGGAAATAAGGTAAAATGTGATAGTGATGACATCAACGCAGTTTTGGAGTGCACCAACAACATCTCAGATGACTATCAATACATGATCAAGAAAAATTCATTAGAGATTCTGAAAAAGTGGTTGTCCCCTATGATATCTAATGGCACTCTTTGGTGGCTGGAGGCAAGAGCTCCAATAGAGAAGAAGGATCGCAATGTAGCAGCGAGGTACTGGTTTGGCTTTATCAACAGCACTATCATGCCATCCCAGAATGAGTCCATTCTACGCCACACAAAGGCAGACTGTCTTGGTTGCATTATTGATGGGTACAATCTCAACTTGGGTATGATTGTTGGCCAAGAGATGGTCATGAGGGCTAGGCAGCGCCAAACTTCTCTACCTTTTCCGGTGTTGATCACCGAGTTGTGCAGACGAGCCCGAGTGCCCTTTGATGCAAAGAAGGATGTGGAAGTGATTCCCAAATCTTCTACCAACATTCGTCGGATTGAGGCTGAGTATCTAAAGGATGAGGCTGAAAAGAAGAAGGCAGCCTCGGTGGACACCTCCCCGGTTGTTGATACTGATACATTACATGCAGAGGCAGTGTTTCCTACTCCAGACCCTGGGCCTTCAGGTATATCTAGTGTTGTTCCTTCTGTGACTCCTAGCCCCTCTACAACACACATGCCTCATTGGTCTGCTACTGCTGCTGCTCCCCGACACCCACTCACCCAGGCGGCATTACTACAGATGGGGCATTTATCCCATTATGTGGATAGGCGTACCTCTAGGTTTGAGGCCACAGTTCCTGGCATGATAGAGAGGGCCCTCACTGTGGCTGTGACACCTCTTAGTGTGTCTATTAATGCCCTTGCATCATGGATAGCGGTGTGTGAGCGAGGCCAAGAGGCCACTGATAAGGTGATGGCTCTAAAAGAAGCAATTGTTGATCTGAGGAAGGATGTGGACCAGCTAAAGTCCATAGATATATCCATGATTTTTGGGACTGTGGAGATCCATTTATGCCAGTTGATACAGGTGTGCCTCCATCTACCACCGGAGATGAGGTTCGAGTTGAGGAGGTAGTTGTTGTCGAGTCCGAGGCTGAGACTGATGAGGAGCAGCTTGGTGTCTATGAAGAGGCTACTTATAAGGGCCTTACAAAGGTTGAGGAGGCTATGATAGATTCAGCAATGCATATTTCACTGGCAGACACCACCATGGCTAGATCTAGTGGTGTTGTTGATGTGACCCCGGGCACTGATGCCCCAAAAGATGGAGCGACTGTGTAGACAAGACCTTTCTTTACCTCCCTCTCTATCATTTTCATTGACTTTTTAGTATTTTGTTGCATTTGAGGACAACTACTTTTTTTATTTATGGTGGGAGAGGTATTTCCATACCTACCTCTTGTGACTATTTTGTGTATATATTATTGGGTTTTTGTGTTTAAATTGTGTTTTGATGTTGTGTTGTGGATGTTTGATCTTATGGCTCCTTGTTTTGAATGTAAATGGTTTTTGAACCCTTTCTAAAAAAATTGCCACCTCTTGTGTTAGATTGTGGCTATTCTTGTGCAAATTTGAGTATCGGTTATGATCAATACCGATTACTTGAATAGTGCTCTTAATCGAACAAAAATGAATGTGCGACTATGATAAGGCCAAATGAAGCTGCATAGACAATATATGGACTTTTTGCATCTCGTTGTGACTAGCCAATAATCGAATGAGTCTTTTGTGATGAACATTGCATGTGTGGAGTCTTGTTTGATATTTGTGACAATGCCTTGTGTGATGAGCTTATCGTGAACCTTGTGTGATAACACCTAGAATTTTCCCCGTTGGTTCGATCGACTAAGTGATGCAAGCTCTTGAAATGATCTTAGGCAACAATTTTGAAGAGTGAAACAATTTGACAACATACCTATTTGTGGTCAACCTTGTGAGTTTGTGAACTAGGCTTGAAACTCTTTTGAGCCTTATCCTTTTCTTGGAAGAAACTTGATGAAATTTGTAACCCCTCTTTATCCATTCACCCATAATCCTCATGAAGTGTGGTTTGTTTGAATAGCCAACTTAGGCCAAAATCCTAAGTTAGGGGTGTGGTGAAAAGAGAAGGTAAATCAAGAAGTGTGAAGAAGTCCCCCTTGATCCATGGTTTTGAAAAAGATGGAACCCCTCCATACAAAAAAAAAAAAAAGAAGAATGACAAAGAAAACAATGAAAAAGTTGTGAAATAAAAGTTGTGAAAGTTGCAAAAGAAATGGGGTGTCCTGCATTCCATTGGAAGTGAAAATTGGGGTGAATTTTGAGCACAAGTGAAAATGTTGAAGAAAAGGAAAGAAAGTGATGTTCATACCACATTTCATAAGGATAGCATCCACTGAGCTTAAATGATCATACATTTACATTAAGCCCCGTTACAAGCCTTGAAAAGAACGTTTTGACCTTGAGTGAACTGAGGTGAATGTTGATTGGATAATAAGGGAAAACATATGGGTGAAGTCATGCATGTGTTCATCTTTGTGAGTGTGAGAGTTGTATGTGATTCCAGAACTATAATTTGTCAAAAAATAGTGTGTGAATATGGAATCATTCTTGTTCTGAGGGCATTTGAGTACCTTTGTTGAGCTTGAACTTGCATTTGAAGCAAGTATTGCGAACTTGAGAATCTTTGATGATTGTGAGTCACAACTTGAATTTTGAGTGCACAATTGATCCTTGCTTGAGTAAGATTGAGTCTTGTTGTATGCATTTTTTTGAATTGTTGAACTTGAGTTTTACTTGAGGACAAGCAAAAGTTTAAATTGGGGTGTTGATGAGTCTGAGATTTGGACTCATTTAGGTCTTTGTTTATATAAAATTAGTGTCCTCAAATGCTTATTTTGTGTCAATAACTGATGTAAAACCCTTGATTTTCAGGTATATGGATTGAGTAACAAAGCAAGGACACTAACAAGCAAAAAAGAACGAAATAGGCTGAAAAGATGAAGAAAGGCAATCTGATGATCGCCAAGATCACTCGGCGAATCGCCGAGTGGCTATTTGACCACCTAAAGTTCCAGTGTGCCAAGCCCTGAGAGAAGAAATCAAGTTGGCGAGAGAAAGGAGCAGTCGGCGGATCACCAAGTGGTTACGCGATGCACTGCTTGATCGCCCAAAGTTACAGACTTTGAGGATGTTGAATGTCAAGGCAGAAAGGTGATTAAAGTGACCAAAGGGCGGCTCGCCGAGTGGTTCAGCAAACCCGACTTACTTCACCGAGTGACTCTTCGCAGCACATTTTTAACGACTATAAATACATTTTTGAACATTTAGTTTAGTAGCTAACATCATAATATCTTATCATAGCCCATATTTTTAGAACTGAGACAAGTTTTCTCTAGTTTTTTTCTAAGTTTGAACAATTGAAGTTTTACACTTTTGAGAGAAAAAAAAAAGTGGGTCTTTGAGATTCTCCAAATTGGAGCATTGTAAGGACGAATCTACTCTTGCCCAGTTGATGGATAATCAATTTGGTAATGGTTTCTACCTTTTTATGATGTATAGCTAAAACCTCAATTATTGGGGTGTGATTATGTGAATTATGGGTTTATTTAGTTTATGGGTATTGCTAATTGTTAGTTTAAATGCTATTTAGAAGTGAGTTCAATCACTAAGTGTGGTTTAATTTAAGAATTGTAGTTGCAAATGCAGTTCTAGCCTTGTGTTCTTGGGTTGCTCGAGAGAGAGTTTAAAAACCTAAGGTTTTTGACTGATGGTCAGTGAGTATTGGGTTGACCTGGGTCTATCTCGAGAGAGTGAATCCTAAACCCAATCCCGCACATTCATCTCAAGAGAGTGAATGGTCTAAGGTGTGGGTTGTTCTTATTTGCATGTTTGTTGATGTTCGAGAGAAATCAACTTGATTCAGGGTAAATTGCTCGAGAGAAAGTTTATCTCCTCTATAGCCTAGCTTACTCACTGATAATTAGTTATTTTCTAATAGTTTCCATCACCCATTTGTCTATATTAGCCTATAATTGAATCACATTCCAATAACCCGTCTCATTATTGTTATCTCATATTGTTTGCTATTGTTTGTAGTTGATACTCAAAACCAAAACCCCCCATTTGACATTCGTATCACCCCCTAATTTGAATGATATGTTTATTTGATAACTTTTATTCCTATGACTTATTTGAACATGTTCATAGTTCCCAATTGAATCTTTTACATGTACCGCTCCCTGTGGGATTCAACTCCTACTCATTTAGTTGGGTTATCTACTGACTAACGATCGTTGACGCTTAGAATTGGATGAAGTGTCTTTAAAACGTTAAATCACAGCCCCTTCATCACGAGCCACTTCACGGATTGTGGGAAAGCTTGTGGAGGGGAATTAGTGTGCAAGGGTGAGGAGGAGGTGGCCTAGCCACTGTCTCAAGGCTCACGAAAGGGACCACGGCTCGTTGTAGGGACCACGGATCGTAGAGACCTCCGTGGAGTTGACTTGGATTTTGGGGCTCAAGGAAGGGGTGGCTTAGCCACTGGTCAAGGGACCACGGGCACCATGAAGGGAAGTGTGACCCTTTACAGGCCGTGGTGCCCCACGTAAAGGGTGAGGCAGACCCCTAAAGCAAAGGGGTTAAATGATCTTTTCCGGTTTTAATTCAACTTAAGTGAGGTCATTTCGCATAAACCTAGGGTCACTATATAAGTAATTTTAACTCTAAAACTCACCCAATTAAGTCATTTATTCCAAAACCCAAAATAATTCCCAAAGTTCATCCTCTCAAAAATTCTCTCTCTAGAAAACTTGAGGAAGAAGAAGAATAAGAAGGAGAAGGAGAAGGAGATTCAAGCTAGGGTTCAAGAAGCAAGATTTTGTACATCAATTTCATTGGAATTTGTTGTTAAGGTATAGTAGTGTATATCCATGGATAGCTTCCATGGAGTTATCTCAAAATTTCTAATTTCAAAAAGATAGAAATCCCCAATTGTGAGAATTTGATTCAAAAGTTATGGGTTCCTTTCAAACTTGACTCTAATGATTGAATTATGTTATATTAAGTATGAATTGATGATTTCCTACGGTTTTTATGATGTATCCCCAAGAACCCATGAAATTCTCATATTTCTCAATTGTGATCTTATGATGTGGGTGCTTGTTGATGAAAGATAAATGTTATGAAATTATGCATGA
Organism: Solanum piurae; assembly: GCA_029582685.1. Classification (NCBI taxonomy): domain Eukaryota; kingdom Viridiplantae; phylum Streptophyta; class Magnoliopsida; order Solanales; family Solanaceae; genus Solanum; species Solanum piurae. Next base: position 4,104 of record JAJOOO010015541.1, on the reverse strand, counting down.
AGTGATAGAATCACTTGAATTATGATGATATCCATGTCTAATGCTTGAATTATAGATGTGTTGATTGAAAGTAAGCTTTGAACCTTGAAAGGGAAAAGTATGAGATTATGCATGTTTTATGAAATCAATGTAAATGCTTTAAGAACACTTTGAGAGTGAAGTGTCAATGATTATGATATTGTTGTTGGTTGTTGAAAGGACATTATCACATACACACCTATGCATGAACATAATGTGAAAGGTATTGTCACATAATAAAGATTCTAAAGTTGAAAGGCTTTCTCACCTAATTGAATCTAAGATTTATATGTAGACATGGACGGTGAAAGGTTTTCTCACGCATGATCTAAGAGCTATCCTATGAACTAAGTTTGGATTGATTGTCAAGGACATTCTTCCATGAAACATGAGTTAAGTCAAGACTTAATAAGTACTCTCTGGGATGAATGCTTAGCACCGAGTGGATATTGATATGAGATAGGAGCCCTCAAGTCAGTTGAGGTTGGGTTTCTAGAAGCAATCTCTTTAGATGGAAGCCCTCACGAAAGTCGTGGTCGGGTTTCTAGTAACAACCTCCTTATCCCATAAACTATGTGCCCCAATAGGATATTTAGCTAGTGTATCCACCTAAGCTAACAAACCATGGTATTACCTTAGGCAAGTAGAACAACCCTTTTCGGTGTGGGTAACATTGGGTGATCATGTTATAGCTCACATGATCTCATGTCGGTCAAGGCTTATTCCCACAACAAGAACAAGAACATGAATAATGAATTACGGTTACTTAAGAAGCTTGTACATGAGTTCCAAGGTTTTAGAGATGATGATGACTATGTTGGCTGTGTTTTATGACTTTTGACTTCTAAACTCTTATATCATGCTTAACTTGGTAAATTGCATGCTTTCAATTTAAATGTACCTTTTAGCATGTTTTCAATGTTTTTACGAATGGCTATCATACTTAGTGCATTTTTGTACTAATGCGTACTTTGCCTACAGTTTTCTCAAGTGTGGGGTCCGGTTCTCGAGGTGATCATTCTTGTGGCTAGAGCTTGGACTTGATTGTTTTCTCGAACTTGGTGAGTCCTCATGGTTCGAGGACGTCTTTTCTTATGTTTAGTTTCTTTCATAAACTTTCATTTTTAGACATATTGTATGGGCTAGGCCTTCTTTCATTCGGTATTGTAATAGATGTCTATATTGAGACGAAGTGTCTAAACTTCCACTTTCTTTTATGAAAAACTTTTTAGACTTGAAATGTATTTTCTCTCATTATTCTATTTAATTATGTTATGAGGACTGAGACGCTTGTGTGGAGTCTTTCAGGATTCTATACGTCGTGTTACATCTAGGAGATACCCTTAGGTCGTGACAAATCCGCCAAATGAAATAAGGCGAGCTGAGAGGACATCGCTGAAGTTTACAGTGTTGACGGAGAAATTTATGACTTGAAGGGCGATATGCAGAGGCAATCGTCCACTCACCAAATTTACCAAAGTGATTTCATATGGGATCGCCTAATTAGCCCTAAATACATGAAGCTTGAGATGAGAAAAAGACAAACCTGAGAAGAAAAGGTGATTCGCCGAACGCAATCGGTGAACTATACTAATGTCGCCGAAAGGGAAAAAAAGTCAATCTTTAGTGAAATTTTAGGAAACTATAAATTGCACAGAGGATAGAGAAAGAACAAAGAAGAACAAGAGATAATTTCAGAACATTTTTAGAGAGAGAAACAATTCTCATTGGAGAAGAACACTTTTATTCTAATAGATTTCAATTTTGTAAACTTAATTTTGGAGAACTGAAGTTGAATCCAAAGTGGGTTTATCCTTAATTGCTTGATTTTGCACTACCCATGGTTGTTTTCATGGAAGGTATAATCCATTTAATTTTTGTGATGAGCGGATAAAACCCAAACCTCTTGAGGTGTGATTATGGGGTTGGGTGTTGATTTAATCTAATGGGTTCATTGAATTACTTTGTTTTATGACAATTCATCCCAAGTTTGATTGATTACTGTGTGACTAATTTACGAATTCAGGTGGCCAACTCAATTCTACTTTTGATCTTGTGGAAATGATTGAAAAAGACCATCATAAATGGGTGATCAGATCAATAGATGTAATATAAGTTAGTTAATTTCAAGTCTAAAGTATTAGGTTGTTTTCAATGGCAAATAGATGAGACCAAAAGGTAATTCTATGCAAGGATGCTTTGAGATTGAAAGATGATTAGCGTCCTTGAAGATGGCTTCGCTTATTTATGATTGATATTGTATTGAGTAATTCTGTGAATCCTTGATTTAAAATCAATACTTGATCTCCCACACCCCTTGAGTTAGTTAATTTTGTGAATCGTTGATTGTTCCTATATTAATCTATTAACGATTGAAAAGTTGATATTAAAGTTGGTGGACTATTCCATTTGATTTCTAACTCAACTACAATTGAATTAATTACACTTTAATTCTCTAACTAAATTCTTAACCTTAAACCATTCCCTGTGGGGTTCGACCCTGACTCTTAGTTTTGGGTGATTTTATTGAAAACAACCGCTCATTCCTTTAATTTGTTTTGAGAAGTGATTTGAATGTTATCATTAGGATCTTTATTTGACAATGACTATTTATACTTCTTTAGGGTGGCGTAATTTGAGTGCGTGGTGAAATTCCCTACTGGGAAGACTAATCACTTAGGAGATACCTAACTTTCCAACCTTGCATGTTAACACTAGGAAAGAGTTTATATTCTTAGGATTGCTGTGTTAAGAGCTTAACCCTTACCTAGGAAAGCTCTAAATGCGGAAAATATTGGAGAACGAAGAAAATGACCTGGAGGGTCATTACAATATCCACTACTAAAAGGACTTTCATCTGCGAAAGTAGATGGATAGACACAGCCTAATAGCACAAAACACGAGGATATTGAGTCTGCATACTTCGCCAGACCCTCAGACAACCTGTCGAAACGAACAACGCCATAGCAAAACTCAGGCTAAAAGAAAAATCCTCAAATTCAATTCAAAACTCCTCCAAATCCACTTTGGTCTCCAACTCTCACCCAACTAAACAGAACTCACCTGAAAGCGCCAACATCATCTGAAATGACAAACACCACCCCAAAACAACAGAATTGAGAAAACGCAGGATCATGGCATATGCAACCCAACTCCCAAATCAAAAAATTAACCTTACGCTTCACATCTAACATCTTCTAACCACCAAAAACATTTTTTTGGCCCTTAGCTATCCTGAACATTTCATTACCAATTGAAACCTTCCTACAAACCCACACAACATCAACCTTAGAAAAACAACATGTTTCTCCCAAACATCGAGCAATGACAACTGCCCAGACAAGGAACTCAGCCCAAGGAAAAACCCCAAAATCCATTTCTAACCCTCAAAACCAACAAACACATCTAAAACACAACCTTCTAAATCTAACAACACTAATACAAAGGACGATCTCATGTGAACAACAAGGTAGCACTGAGCCCCACTCCAGTGACCTACTCCAACCAAATGAACTTCTGATACACCAAAACTACGAACCCATAAACTTCTCTATCACTACAAATCTGACCCAAAAACTCCATCCTAAGAGAAACCAAGTCGACAGGTGGTGTCACGACCCAAGCCTAGGGCCTAGACGTGACATGGCGAATGAGGAACCCGAAGGAACCCCAAACAAGCTTCTCAAACTTGTCATCACACTTCATCGGTCGCGGAAGTACATTCAACATTAATTAACGGGAAATAGGGACTAAGGGAAAACCATTTCGAAATGACATCATAGAACAAGAGCCAAGCTCATCTACAAAATACTTGTCCAACGCACACCTCTACATACATAGATAGGACGGGGCCATGACATACTACAGGCTCCCCTCATAGTCAAAATACAATTGCAAGCTAAAGTCTCAAAACATAGCAGTAGGAAACATAACATAGACCTTGAATCATTGAGGACTCACCAACAACTCGGATAAGCACCGTACTAGCCACGTGAATGAAGAGAAGGATCAAGAGTAGCTCCGGTCCCTACATGGTGACATCATGTAGGCAAAATATGCGTTAGTACTTGGAATGTACTAAGTATG